>JAESUZ010005036.1:0-13147 GCA_017311185.1 Proteles cristata cristata
TATTTCTCATAACCAGAAAGATTATCTAGTGTAACTTCTTTGAATGAAGACAGATTTTAGGCAGGCAGCAGGAGCCCCTTGACATTTCATTCCATAGGTGCTGATGGAGGGAGTGCCCATATTTGAGTGTGTTTCAGGGGAGAAGAAAGGGAGAGTGGGGACTATAAATGTGAAACTGCTTTGCACTTAGTTGCTTGGTAATCCTTCCGAAGGGCTGGAAACATCAGGGCCTCAGCCATGTGCTCTTCCTCACAGAAATAGTATAGTTGGAGGAAGCAAGAAATAAAACCTTTGAGCAAGTTGGATTTTTTTTTTTTTTAACTATGGCAGTAGGATAAGAAAAACAAATGGGAAAAGAGATTTTTTTTATTAAAAAAATTTTTTTAATGTATTTTAAAATTATTTCTGAGAGACAGACAGTATGAGCAGGGGAGGGTCAGAGAGAGAGGTTGACACAGAATCCGAAAAAGGCTCCACGCTCTGAGCCAGCTTTCAGCACAGAGCCCAACGTGGGGCTCAAACCCATGAACCGTGAGATATGACCTGAGCTGACATTGGATGCTTAACCAACTAAGTCACCAGGCGCCCTGGAAAGAGAGAGATTTATAAGCTTAGATACATGACTTTTGTTGACTTACGTTAGGTCAGGTATCCTACTCTACCTTCAGTTTTAAATAAACCTTTCAATTTTTTGCTGTGTCGGCTAATCAGAACTTTCTGCTGCTCCCAGAACCTATCCCGTCGACCCTCAGGATTTAGGAAGAAGAGCTGATGGGATAGGGCTCTGTCTAGAAAGAACTGACTGCCCCTCTGAGGGTTTGCCCCTGAGGAAGGGAAAAGGGCTTGCATCTTGCTCTTGTGCAAGTCACATCCTGCTCTGCCCTTGGAATCACTGCTGCAGTCAGATGTGTGCTCCCTGCCACATCTTCTCTATCTGGGGCTCCCCTCTCTTCCTCTTGCTTGGGTATAAGTCAGGCTGCTAAGTGTTGCGGCTATTCTCTTGTGCCTACCAGCCCTCTTCCTCAGGGTGGAAAGAATGGGGGAAGAATGCTTTTGAGAAGTGAGAGGTTCAAAAAGGAAAGTGCTAAGGGAAAGCCCCATTGCACAGATCTGCTCCAGGCCTTTTTGTTTACCTAGGTTTGCTTCATTGGATATTATAGTTTGAGCCCATGTTTTTGTGACTGGGAGACTTTGTTTCTTGCTGGAATTTTTTCTTCAATTATTTGTCTCCACAATTAGGCAGTGAGGCCTAATTGTCCATAAGCATGGACCATGCCATCTACTTCCCTTGACATTATATTATTGCCTTCACTATGAAAAGCATCTGAAAGAGGCTCAGAATAGGGGGATTTCAGTGCATTAATAGTTGTTTCTGCTCATTCCCTTTACCTTCACTTACTTCCATTCTTGTATTTCTATTCAATAACTACTTGCTTGGTTCTCTCTGTAGTAGCATTTATTTTCGAAACAGGTCCAAATTCTCCATGCCTCCAAAGCGGTTTGTAGTAGGACTGATTGAGCCATATGTTATTTTTTTGTTTGCTTGTTTGTATATTTAAAGTAGGCGTCACTCCCACAGCAGAGCCTAATGAACCCAAGATCGAGACCTGAGCCGAGGTTAAGAGTTGGACGCTTAGCCAGCTGAGCTACCCAGGTGCCCCTCAGCCATATCCAATTTTTATCTGTTGAGCGAAATCTTACCTTTTCCTCTCTTGTAACCTTGCAATCTCAGAAACATGAGCCCCATGTTTGACTTAAGAGGATTATTTTTCCTTTCACTACCAGGAAAGGAAAGAGGCCTAGATACTTTTTGGTCAGGTCTCACTTGGTGTGTGGCTGTAGAGGAGTCAGCATGCCTCCCTGGATAGCACTCTCATAATTGGGAGCCCCCCCCCGACTCCTGTTACTCAGACCACTTACTCTGTTACTGGTTCTCCATCACTTTGGTGAAGTCATTATATTCATTAAAAAGTTCTGTTCCTTCATCTGAGTTGTTTTATGAAATTTTTTTTCTAGCCAGACCCATTTCTTTGAATGGGAGGGACAGAATCTAATTCTCATGTCTCCTTGGCCACCCTTTTTTCCCCCTGTAGACAAAAACATAAGACTCGATTCAAATTAGGTGATCCAAAAATGTATTAGCCTAATTAAACCCAAGCATTTATGAAATTCAAGAGGAAGAAATGCCCTTAGTGCATTAACATCCAAGCATGCCTTAGAGGTCTTCTGGTTTACCACCTCATTTTTTTGATTGTGGGTTTATTGATTCAATTATTTCTTCATGCCTCCTCCCCTCCCTGGCAGGCGTTGTGTAAGGAGAAGCAGATCTGAGGTGAATGAAGACCTGGAGTTTACCATCAAAGGGAGAGGATAGACATTTAACAAATAACTTAAATGTCTTAGGGGAGTTCTAGGTACTGACAGCTACAGAAGTGCTCAGCTGCCTCAGGGCCGAGCAGGCTTTTGATGTGTAATCTGAGGATTTTTAACCCAGAGAAGGGAGATGATTTACCCAAGGCCGGTAAGTAGCTCATTTGTACTAGAGCTTGGCTTGTAACCTAGATTTCTACCGTCCTCCAAATCTTGTGAGAATGTTCCAGAAACACTCATTGTTAGAGTACCTCAGTCTTGAATTTCATTGGGTTACACAGCTTAGCTGTTACATGACAGCTTACATTTAGATAATGTACTTATTATTTGTATTTGATAATGAGAAAACCTTATATATATTTTCCTTGCTTGATACTTACGAAGCTGTGTGCTGTTATAGTACCTGCTCCCCTTCTGTTAGCTTCTCTCAACAATGATAGTTTATGGCCTTCATGTTTTTTACATTTTTTAAAAAATTTCTCTTAACTGAGTGGAGTTTTGTTTTAAGCTGTGTCTTACAGAATGATAAAAATTGAAAGTGGCTAAAAGATGAGTGATGAGCAAGTAAGAACTTGAATAAAAAATTTAAAATTTTAGAAAAAGCTTCAGGCTTTCTGAGATGAGCTCAGAGGGTAGAGAAGGGTAAAGGAATCCCTTTGCCATTCTTGACTAACTCTTCGACCTCTTCACATATGTGGGCCCAGCCAGAAATGCCAATGGGCAAACACTAGAGGGAACTTCTCTTTGTGTTTACTCAGAAATTATTCCTGTAATGTGCTTGGGAAACAGGAACCAGATGGTAGGGATGGAGTCCTTGAGAAGAGAGCTATAATAAAGGAGGCTGCTTAACCTGTGGATATAGTAGGTATTCTGCATCCTGTCTTGAACAAATAGCCCCTGATAGAGAAATATTTAATCATTTGTTTACAGAAAAGCATAACAACAGATACGGAAAATGTGATTGGAGCAAGTCACACATTTAGTTAATGAGTTCTTGAACTGTGTGAAATTGTCTGCAAAATGTTTATATTTAAGGGCATTTTTTTTTGTGGGTGGTTTTGGTTTTATCAGATTCTCAAAGGGATTTCTGATGACAGAAAGGTTAAGAATGATGATACCAGGGGGTACATGGGTGGCTCAGTCAGTTTAAGCATCTGACTTTGTCTCAGGTCATGGTCTCCCAGTCCATGAGTCAGAGCCTCATGTTGGGCTCTAGGCCGATCACTCAGAGCCTGGAACCTGATTCAGATTCTGTGTCTCCCCCTCTCTCTGCCCCTCCCCTGCTTGT
This sequence comes from Proteles cristata cristata, assembly GCA_017311185.1. Taxonomy (NCBI): domain Eukaryota; kingdom Metazoa; phylum Chordata; class Mammalia; order Carnivora; family Hyaenidae; genus Proteles; species Proteles cristata. The sequence continues at coordinate 3,659 of JAESUZ010005036.1, forward strand.
GTTCTTTCTGTCTCTCTCCTTCTCTCCAAAAATAAATAAACACTAAACAGTTAATTAAAGAATAATGATATCAGCAGAATATATTGATGATTTTAAAAAGTTTGGGTTGATGGAATCTTTTTCCTATGTGTCCTGAAACTCAAACTGTTGAAAAGTTGCTAAGTTTTATAATGTAATAATTAAAACTTACATAGTTAAAATCACCATAAACAAGATTTCAAAGATGTGAGTAATTGAGAAACATTTTGAGAATGTTTGTTGTTAATATCCCTAATATGAAAGTAGAAATCAAATTGGCAGTGATTATAAAGTTAAGGCATAATGGTGTTGATGAATGTGGGGCCCACTATGTGGGCCCAACGACTATGGTTTGTTGGGTTTGTGTTGTTAAAACCTTTCTGGAACACAGCTTAACAACATACATAAAAATGTAAAATGTATTTACACTTTAGTCTAGCAACAATTTCTAGAATTTATCTAGAGAAAGCAATTGCACAGCTGTTGAAAGATGCATACACAGAGATAACCTGCAGTTTTGTGTTTGGTAAGAAAAAACTATAAATAACCTAAATATCCATTAGTAAGAGACATTATTAAATAATGATACATGTCTACCCTGGAATCTAGATGGGCATTAAACATGACATGATACTTCTTCTGTGACTTCTCCATGATAGTTCATGGAGAGATAGCCGTGATATATTAGTAGGTTAAACCAATTTTGATCATAGAACAACATAAATAATCCATTTATATAAAATTGTAAATGTATATATGTGAACCCACAAAGAATGCTCAATACAATTCTAGTAGTGTTTTTTCCAAGTGATTTTTATTTTTGTTTTGGTACTTTGCTCTGTAATTTGAATGTGCACTGAGCAAGTCTCATCCTTAAAAATAATATTTATTTATTTATTTGCTTTTTTCTTTCATAGTTTATTGTCAAGTTGGTTTCCATATAACACCCACTGCTCATCCCAAAAAGTGCCCTCCTCCATGCCCGTCACCTCCCTACCCCTCTCCCCTGCCATCAGCCCTCAGTTTGTTCTCAGTGTTCAAGAGTCTCTCATGGTTTGCCTCCCTTACTCTCCCCAATTATTTTTTCCCATTCTCCTCCCCATGGTCTTCCCTTAAGTTCCTCCTATAAGTGGAAGCAAATGGTATCTGTCTTTCTCTGCCTGACTTATTTCCCTCAGCATAACACCCTCAAGTTCTATCCATGTGGCTTCACAATGGCCAGATTTCATTTTTTCTCATTGCCATGTAGTATTCCATTGTATAGATAAACCACATCTTCTTCACCCATTCATCAGTTGATGGACACTTAGGCTCTTTCTATGATTTGGCTATTGTTGAAAGTGCTGCTGTGGACATTGGGGTACATGTGCCCCTATGCATCAGCATTCTTGTATCCCTTTGATAAATTTCTAGCATTGCTATTGCTGGGTCATAGGGGAGTTCTATTGTTTTTTAAAAAATTTTTTTTAATGTTTTATTTATTTCTAGGAGAGAGAGAGACAATGCGAGCAGGGGAGGGTCAGAGAGGGAGTCACAGACTGAAACAGGCTCCAGGCTCTGAGCTGGCAGTCAGCACAGAGCCCGACGTGGGGCTCGAACACACGAACTGCGAGATCATGACCTAAGCGAAAGTCGGACGCTTAACCGACTAAGCCACCCAGGCGCCCCTAGGGGAGTTCTGTTCTTCATTTTTTGAGGAACCTCCACACTGTTTTCCATAGGAGCTGCAACAGTTTACATTCCCACCAACAGTGTAGGAAGGTGCCCGTTTCTCCACATCCTTGCCAGCATTTAGAGTCTCCTGATTTGTTCATTTTAGCTACTCTGACTGGAATGAGGTGGTATCTCAGTGTGGTTTTGATCTGTATTTCCCTGTGTTGAGTGACATCGAACATTGTTTCATGTGTCTGTTGGCCATCTGGATGTCCTCTTTGGAGAAGTGTCTGTTCATGTCTTCTGCCATTTCTTTGCTGGATTATTTGTTTTTTGGGTGTGGAGTTTGGTGAGCTTCTTACAGATTTTGGATACTAGCCCTTTATCTGACATGTCATTTGCAACTATCTTTTCCCATTCCATTGGTTGCGTATTAGTTTTATTGATTCCCTTGCCTTGCAGAAGCTTTTTATCTTGATGAGGTCCCAATTGTTCATTTTTGCTCGGGATTCCCTTGCCTTTGGGGATGTGTCAAGTAAGAAATTGCTGTGGTTGACGTTAAGGAGGTTGTTTCCTTCTTTCTGCTCTAGGGTTTTGATGGTTTCCTGTCTCACATTCAGGTCCTTTATCCATTTTGAGTTTATTTTTGTGTATGGTGTGAGAAAATGATCTAGTTTCATTCTTCTGAGTGTTGCTGTCCATTTCTCCCAGCACCCTCTGTTAAAGAGGCTTTTTGCCATTGGATAGTCTTTCCCACTTTATCAAAGATTAATTGACCATCCATTTGTGGGCCCAATTCTGAGCTCTCTATTCTATCCCATTGGTCTATGTGTCTGTTTCTGTGCCAATACCATACTGTCTTGATGATGACAGCTTTGCAGTAGAAGCTAAAGTCTGGGATGGTGATGCCTCCCGTTTTGATTTTATTCTTCAATATAACTTTGTCTATTTGGGGTCTTTTGTGGTTCCATACAAATTTTAGGATAGTTCTAACTTTGAGAAGAATGCTGGTGCAATTCTGATTGGAATAGCATTGAACATGTAGATTGCTTTGGGGAGTAGTGACATTTTAACAATATTTATTCTTCCAATCCATGAGCATTGAATGTTTATCCATTTTTTGTCTTCTTCAATTTCCTTCATAAGTTTTCATCCTACAGATCTCTTATATCTTTGGTTAGGTTTATACCTGGGTATTTTATGGTTTTTTTGTGCCATTGTGAATGGGATCAGTTTCTTGATTTCTCTGTTGCTTCATTATTGGTGGATAAAAAATGCAACCGATTTCTGTACATTGATTTTGTACCCTGCAACTTTGCTGAACTCCTAGATCAGTTCCAGTAGGCTTCAGGTGGAGCCTGTCAGGTTTTCCATGTAGAGTATCATGTTGTCTGTGAAAAGTGAAAGTTTGACTTCTTCTTTGCCAATTCTTTTTTTTTTTTTTAATGTTTTATTTCTGGGAGAGAGAGAGAGAGACAGCGTGAGCAGGGGAGGGTCAAAGAGAGAGGGAGTCACAGACTGAAACAGGCTCCAGGCTCTGAGCTGGCAGTCAGCACAGAGCCCGACGCGGGGCTCGAACCCACGAACCGCGAGATCATGACCCAAGAGAAAGTCGGATGCTTAACTGACTAAGCCACCTAGGCGCCCCTCTTCTTTGCCAATTCTGATGCCTTTTATTTTCTTTTGTTGTCTGATTGCTGGCGCTAGGACTTCCAGCACTATGTTAAACAACAGTGGTGAGAGTGAACATCCCTGTTGTGTTGCCGATCTCAGGGGGAAAGCTCTCAGTTTTTCACCATTGAGGATGATGTTAGCTGAGGGCTTCTCAGAGATGGCTTTTATGATGTTTCAGTAAGTTGCTTCTATCCTGACTTTCTCGAAGGTCTTTTTAAGAAGGGATGCTGTATTTTGTCAGATGCTTTTTCTGCATCTATTGACAGGATCATATGACTTTTATCTTTTCTTTTGTTAGCGTGATGTATCAAATAGGTTGATTTGCTAATATTGAACCAGCCCTGTAACCCAGGAATGAATCCTACTTGATCATGGTGGATAATTCTTTTTATGTGCTGTTGAATTCGATTTGTAAGTATCTTGTTGAGGATTTTTACATCTGTATTCATCAAGGATATTGGCCTGAGTTCTCTTTTTTTTGCTGGGTCTCTGTCTGGCTTCGGAATCAAAGTGATGCTGGCTTCATAGAATGAGTCTGGAAGTTTTCCTTCGATTTCTATTTTTTGGAATAGAATGGGTATTAACCCTGATCTAAATGTCTGGTAGAATTCCCCAGGGAAGCCGTCTGGCACAGGGCTCTTATTTGTTGGCAGAGTTTTGATAACTGATTCAATTTCTTCACTAGTTATGGGTCTGTTCAGATTTTCTGTCTCTTCCCATTTAATTTTTTTTTTATTTTTTTTTTAAATGTTTTTATTTATTTATTGGAGAGAGAGAGACAGCGTGAACAGGGGAGGGTCAGAGAGAGAGAGGGAGTCACAGACTGAAACAGGCTCCAGGCTCCGAGCTGGCAGTCAGCACAGAGCCCGACGCGGGGCTCGAACCCACGAACCGCGAGATCATGACCCAAGCGAAAGTCGGATGCTTAACCAACTAAGCCACCCAGGCGCCCCATCTTCCCATGTGAATTTTTGTAGTGTGTGTGTGTTTAGGAATTTTTCCATTTCTTCTAAGTTGTCCAGTTTGTTGGCATATAATTTTTCATAGTATTCCCTGATGATTGCTTATATTTCTGAGGGATTGGTTGTAATAAATCCATTTTCACTCATGATTTTGTCTATTTGGGTGCTTTCTCTCTTCTCTTTGAGAAGCCTGGCTAGAGGTTTGTCAATTTTGTTTATTTTTTTAAAAACCAACTCTTGGTTTCATTGATCTGTTCAATTTTTTTTTTTTTTTTTGGTTTCTATATTGTTTATTTTGTCCTGATTTTTATTATTTCTTTTTTACTGGGTATGGGGTGCTCTTGTTGCTCTCCTTCTAGTTACTTTAGGTGTGCTGTTAGATTTTGTATTTGTGCTTTTTCTAGTTTCTTGAAATATGCCTGGAGTGCGATGTACTTTCCTCTAAGGACTGCCTTTGCCACATCCCAAAGAGTTTGTATTTTCATTTTCATTTGTTTCCATATACTTTTAAATTTCTTCTCTAATTGCCTGATTGGCCCATTCATTCTTTAGTAGGGTGTTCTTTTTTTTTTTTTTTAGGTAGGGTTTTTTTTTTTTTTTTTTACAAATAGTTTATTGTCAAATTAGTTTCCACATAACACCCAGTGCTCATCCCCACAAGTGTCCTCCTCCATGCCCATCCCTCCTCCCCCCCACATCCATCAGTCCTCAGTTTTTGTCAGCATTTAAGAGTCTCTCATGGTTTGCCTCTCTCCTTTTCCCCCACCATTTCCCCCCTTCTTCTCCCCCATGGTTCTCCATCAAGTTCCTCCTAATCCTCCTATACTTGCAAACATGATATTTGTCCTTCTCTGCCTGACTTATTTCGCTCAGCATAACACCCTCAAGGTCCGTCCATGTTGCTACACATGGCCAGATTTCATTGTTTCTCATTGCCATGTAGTATTCCATGGTATAGATAAACCACATCTTCTTGATCCATTCATCCTTTGATGGACACTTAGGCTCTTTCTATGTTTTAGCTATTGTGGAGAGTGCTGCTATGAACATTGGGGTACATGTGCTCCTATGCATTAGCATTTCTGTATTAGTAGGGTGTTCTTTAACTTCCATGTTTTTGAAGGTTTCCCGGACTTATTCCTGTAATTGATTTCAAGTTTCATAGCATTGTGATCTGAAAGTGTGCATGGTATGATCTTGATTCTTATATATTTCTTGAGGGCTGCTTTATGACCCAGTATGTGATCTATCTTGGAGAATGTGCCATGCGCACTTGAGAAGAAAGTGAATTCCATAGCCTCAGGATGTAGAGTTCTAAATATATCTGTCAAATCCATCTGGTCTAATGTGTCATTCAAGTCCATTGTTTCTTTAGTAAAAATCATAATATTTAAAACATGCTTGGCCTTACTGATCAAGTGTTTGAAGCATCATGTTAAAAAAATTTTTTTTAATGCTTTATTTATTTCTAGGAGAGAGAGAGAGAGACAGCGTGAGCAGCGGAGGGTCAGAGAGAGAGGGAGTCACAGACTGAAACAGGCTCCAGGCTCTGAGCTGGCAGTCAGCACAGAGCCCGACGTGGGGCTCGAACCCATGAACCGCGAGATCATGAACTAAGCAAAAGTCGGACGCTTAACCGACTAAGCCACCCAGGCGCCCCTGGAGTATCATGTTAAATGGGTGGAAAGAATGGGACATTGTTTTTATAGAATATCTATTAAGTTAAACTGTGTGTATGCTACTATACTAGGTGATAGGAATACAGCAGAACGTCTTTTTCCTCAGAGCTTAAAGTCTAGAAAAAATTGAAGGCGATAGGGTATCAAGAGAGTGTGTAGTTCAGTGACATGGAATATGTAAGTACCTTCTAAGGAAGCTTTTATGATGGCATGTGTATTTTAATACATCATTTTACCTTGAGTGTTTACCCAAATATGAAAGGAAAATCAGTTAGTGCTTCACACTGAAGGAGGTTTTTTGGCATAATTTTGTGGACCTCCCAAACTATTTAACTGAGTGTTGCTAACAGTTTTGGCACTTATTTTTAAAAGGAACTAGCAATTTCTTTCATTGGCAGTTCATTAGTTATCTTAAACACCTGCAATTTAAATGTGGCAGCATGGACACAGAGTCTTTTCCATGGCAGTGCTGAAAAGTCAGAATGTATTTTCTAGGAGAAAAGTCACTTTGCAAATAAAATTAGTGCTTAGTCTTTCCTTAATCCATTTTTCCCCCTGATATGCATGTTCCTCTAACATTGTCACATTATTTTTTGACGTTGGAAAGTCATAACCTGTTGACCTGGTGGACAAAAAATAGTTATGAAATCTTTTGAGAAACTTTCATGATTGTGTTACCCATTAACATCTCATTTAAAATTATCTTAATTTTTTTTTTAGGCTCAGAATAAAAATATCTGCCTGCAGCAAATGGGCATTCTTTGGGGCCAGAAGGATAGAAGCCCTTGATCTAAATTTTTTTTCTTAATGTTTTATTTATTTCTGAGAGAGAGAGACAGCATGAGCAAGGGAGGGTCAGAGAGAGAGGGAGACAAGAGTCTGAAGCAGGCTCCAGGCTCTGAGCTGGCAGTCAGCACAGAGCCTGACACAGAGCTTGAACCCATGAACTGTGAGATCATGACCTGAGCTGAAGTTGAACGCTTAACTGACTGAGCCACCCAGGCACCCCAGAAGCCCTTGATCTAAAGAATCAGAGTAGGTTTAAAGGAAGTTGGTTAGTGAGTTTAAATCCTAATGTTTTCTGCCATCCATTTTCTGCTTTCAGTTCTGTCATAAAAGGTGTGCTAAGGCCATATTCAGAAACATTCTAACTTAGAACATATATATTGCCTCAGAGACTTGAAGTAAATCACATACAAAATTTGCTTTCACAGAATTAAATTTTATTCTAAAATCTGGTGACATAATTTAATGCTGGTCCATGGCTGCATAGATTTATCCAACCCCTGTGGATTCAAAAGACAATGAGTGGAGAAAGATTGGAGGCAACACTTGAGAGGACTTTTGCCAGCTGTCTGGGCAATGCAAGTAGGGTCTCTGTGGAGGTTACAGATTTAGGGTGAGAGCATTCAGCTGGTTGTGCATGGTTCCTCTCTCTGGGCCTGTATGTGCATGAGTGCAGTAATGAAGGTAACCGGGTTGTAATTTTGCCAGGTGGGAAGGTCCAGATGAGAGCGGGAGGGAGTTCAGCATGTACTTTTTCCTCAGCGAAGAAAGGGAGTGGTTATAACAACTGAATGTGGAATTCCAACTGGTTAAGGAGTTGAGGCCAGACATAAACTGGTAGAGTGAAAAATGGTAAAATCAGTGGCTGGAGTCCCTGAAGTTGGTCTTCCTGAAATTGGGGGACCAGAGCTGGAGAACTGACAAAGGAGATGGTGGTGGTTAGAGAGTAACTTGGAGGAATTACAGTTCAGAACTCGTGTCTGACCTTGGAGTTAGCGTGGAAGACCAACGCTGGGCAGTCAGAGAACTGGGTCATTTCTGTGGATACTGAGTTCACCTAGAATCATGGCTATGTAGTGAGGGAGCATGACAGGGAGCTAGGAACCCAGGTCTTCCCCCAAATGAGGGGGAGTGAGGTGTGGTCTGATTTTTTTCGTGACTCAAAGCTCAGCATTTGTAGAGAGAGAAGGGAGGGACAATGGTCTAGATGTAAGGAGAAGAAATAAAGACACCCACCACCTCTAATCCCTGTGGTTCAAGGAATGTTGAGGGGAAAGAGCCACTTCTTGGGTAGGTGGGACATGGTGGGGCGGGGGCGGGGAGGGGAGTAGTGCCTTCAGTGACTAGCCAGGTCACAGTTAGAGTAGGAAGATGGAGGGAGCATTCAGAGAGGAGGCCAAGAGAGGATCTTGCTCATGGCTGTCTGTGAGTTTCAGAAAGCACAGCAAAAGGGCTTTAGCCACTGGGGGGAGGGGGAGCGGGTAGAAGATACGGTCAAGAAAATGAAAGACAGAGGTTATACGGCCATAAAATTTGGAGGAATGAGAAATGACCTGAGCTTCTTTCTCTCACTGCGTATGTTGTTAACAAGGATAAAAGGTATGATGAAATTAGTCCTAATATTCCCAAGGCTATCACAGGAGAGTAGGATGGGAGGCAGCAGTGTGGATGTTGGAGTACTCAGGGTTCTGGGTCTTCAGACTCTTGATTGAGAGGTGGTCTTAACACTGAGCACATAAGACTCCCCTTTAATCCTAGCAGAAGGAGGACTGTCTTAATTTCAGGCACTCAGAGCTCCTCCTAAGTCCTGCCCAGGGAAGTGTAAAATGCAATAGAGGGTCATGGAAGGCTCTCCTGCTTTATTCACCTTTTGGAATCACTTTACATATTTCACTACAGAGACTACATCCCTATGTGACATATTTTTGTTGATTACTTTGTGCTTGATGAAGAACCTTCCGTCATTTCTTGCTCCTTTACTTTCCACTTATCATCTGTATTGTCTGGACAGATGAAAGCTGCTGTGTGTGGCAGTCTGAGGGCAGAGCATCTGCACAGGGCCCAGCTCAGTTAAGACACTGTAGGGAGCCATTTGGTCATTTAAAAAAATTTTTTTAATGTTTTATTTATTTTTGAGAGAGACAGCATGAGCGGGAGAGGGACAGAAAGAGAGGGAGACACAGAATCTGAAGACAGGCTCCAGGCTCTGAGCTGTCAGCACAGAGCCTGATGCGGGGCTCGAACCCACAAACCATGAGATCATGACCTGAGCCGAAGCCGGACGCTTAACTGACTGAGCCTACCAGGTACCCCCATTTGGTCACTTTAGACCAGGGTTCACTTCTGCCAACCTAAAAGGCATTCACTTCTGTCTCCTGGGCAATCCAAAAGGGATCCCATAGTAATTACAAGCCAAAGGAAGCAAAATGTATGAACTGACCTTTAAGTGATCTATTTTGGGGAAGTTAATTTCTGTTTAACTCTTTGTGAGCACTATTTAAAATTCAAAATGAACTCTTTGCTAAGTCCTTATGGTCTGTCTGTGGACAGACACTCGTGTCTTCAGTGTCTGTCTGGTCTGTGCCACAGTCTGTTGAGACCTAAACATACTGTGTAAAGAGACCCAAAAAACATTTGCCACAGGGAGCAAATTTTAATCCCAATTTCTCTTTCTAGAATCCTGCTACCTTGACAAGAATATCATACAGAAATGACAT
>JAESUZ010005037.1:0-25889 GCA_017311185.1 Proteles cristata cristata
AAGCTTACAATGTTGGTAAAGTCAATCTTTTGTATAATGTAGTTCAATTGGAAAAGTTCAAATAACTCACTAAAAAGTCTAAATCTTTTAGAAAAAATAAAGAAAAAAAGAAGAGGAAACTTTTTGGGAAGAGGTCATGCAACCTGCTTTTCCCTTTTCTGCCATGATGACATATTGAATTAAACTCTTGAATTTACATCAATTCTCTCTCGAAAGTACTTATCATCTCTATTACCAAGATGATTCACTAGATTTATATTCTTCTGTTTAATAAAACAAAAATGAGTTTTAGGCCTGAAATCATAGATTTGATTAAGCCAAGTCAAATAATTGCTTGAATAACAATTTGAGAAAATTTCAATATTAAAACTAATAATGGAAAATTTACGTTTTAACAGCATCTTTCCCATGTTGTATTTTAAAAGCAGAGATAAGGCCAGTTTTAGGAAACACCATAGAATAATTTTCCAGGCAACACAATTATTTAATTTCAGAGAGAAAAGAAGCAATTCCTCCAATTAGCACTCTAAACAGATATCTGGTAAGAGAAATTTAATTATTCTATAGGAAATTCAATTAAGCTGAGCCCTAAACATATTTATTTCTTTGAACCCCAACCATTCTTAAAACCCATGTTACTATATGATCAGAAATGAAGCTGATGAGTTTCTGACACAACTTTCAATACATATGGTCTTTGCTAGGAGGTCTTTGAAAAATCAGAAGCAACTAAAGCTAACAAATTTAAAAGTACCTAGGTGTATAGGACGATTAGGAGGAACTTAACTGAGGAACATGGGGGAGAAGAAGGGGGAGAATGGTGGGGGAAAGGGAGAGAGGCAAACCATGAGAGACTCTTGAAAGCTGAGAACAAACTGAGGACTGATGGATGTGGGGGGGGAGGGGAGATGGGCACGGAGGCGGGCACTTGTGGGGATGAGCACTGGGTGTTATATGGAAACCAACTTGACAATAAACTATTTGTAAAAAAAAAAAAAACAAAACAAAAAACAGAAAAAAATAAAAGTACCTAGGTGTTTAATAGCAACTATGTCTAGTACAAGGTATGCCAGTGTGTTTTGATTCATCAAGGAGAATGAGAATCTGTACATTTTTGAACTAAAGTTTAACACTAGGACTTCCTTAAAAAAGGAGAGAAAAGAAAAGAAAAGAAAAGAAAAGAAAAGAAAAGGATATTTCAGCTTTGATAAACTCACAAATTAGAGAATGATAAAACTATGCAAAAATAAGTAAAGGAAACTACGAAAGTGGAGCAAGAACTGCTATAAAAACAAGAATGGTCATAAATTTGATATAAAACAAAATAAAATCAATTTAAGAGAAAAGCTAATTATATGAAAATATTTTTGTTTTCGTGACAGGAGTAAAGAACATGACAAACTTTTCAGTTTTTGAAACAAGTTGGGAAGTCCAAAATTTTGTGACATTTTTAAAACTAAGGGTTGATGGGGAATAAAAATTAAGAAAATTGGGAAAACCAAATATGACATTTCAATAACTTTTTTATCATTTAGCTGATAATGAAGATATGCTGAATACATTAAAATGTCAGACAGTGGGGCGCCTGGGTGGCTCAGTCGGTTAAGGGTCCGACTTCAGCTCAGGTCATGATCACACAGTTCGTGGGTTCAAGCCCCATATCGGGCTCTGTGCTGACATCCAGTTCAGAGCCTGGAGCCTGTTTCAGATTCTGTGTCTTCCTCTGTCTCTGAGCCTCCCCTGCTTACGCTGTCTCTCTCTCTATCAGAAATAAATAAAACATTAAAAATATAATAAAATGTCAGACAGTATCCATAGGACTAGAAATATTTTGAATGTAATTACTAGCAAGTTGGCTTGAGCTAAAGAGAGACTTTGGTACCATGAAAAATACTATCAGTATTAGAAGAAATTACTTATTGAGGTTAGAGTTTGTGTAAATATTATGAATGCAATAAAGATGTAATGAAAAAAATAAAGTTTAAAATATTCAAGCAGTTTGGATACAAGGTGCTAAAATAAGCCATAAGTTTGCCATATTAAAAAGCTGTTATATGAGGTCATTTTGCATAGATTATATCATTTCCGAAAGAGGAATCTGCTAACTACAAAATATTAAGGGCCTAGAGGGGAGGCGATAGGGAAGAGGAAGCCCGACTGGACGTGTGCTGTTTTTGCTGCCCGAACTTGGTAAAGATGCCTACAAGCACCATGACGACCATCACCTTACAGGTGATGTAAACGATCAGGGCTACCAAAAAATACAAGCCAAAGTACACATGGTGGAGAGTCCCAAATACCACTACGAGTAGGAAAATAAAATAACCAAAGTCTCAACAAGATAGACCAAGAGATACCATTCAAAGAACACTTTCTGAACGGACAGGTCCTGGACAGTCAAAGAGCCTTCTAGGCACACCAGCATTCACAGGTGTAGAGTGCATAACAAGGTTTGAAAACTAACAAGAGACAGAAAGCTAACCAAAATGAAGAAAAGAAAGAGCTCTTCTCCAAAGAAATTTCAGGAAGATTTGATAGATAAAGAACTACACAAAACAGATATAAGCAAAACAACGGAACAAGACTTTAGAATAATAGTCATAAAATGAATCGCTGGGTTAGAAAAAGGCATGGAAGACATCAGAGAAACTATTGTTACACAGACTATGGAGCTTAAAAATAGTGCGATGAATTAAAAAATGCTATAAATGAGAGGCAAAATAAAATGGAGGCATCCAATGCACGGATTCAGAGGCAGAAAGGAGAATAAGTGATTTAGAAGATACAATTATAGAAAAAGAGGAAGCTGAGAAAAAGAGAGATAAACTGATCCAGGAACACGAAAGGAGAATTTGAGAACTCAGCGATACAATCAAACCAACGAAACCAAGAGTTGTTTTCTTCAAGAAATAAACAAAATTGACAAACCTCTAGCAAGGCTTCTCAAAAAGAAAAGAGAGAGCACACAAATAGACAAAATCATGAATGAAAATAATTTATTACAACCAAACCCTCAGAAATACAAGCAATTCTCAGGGAATACTATGAAAAAGTATATGCCAACAAATTGGACAACGTAGAAAAAATAGGAAAATTCGTAAGCACACACACACTTCCAAAATTCATGGGAAGAGACAAAAATCCCGAACAGACCAATAACTAGTGAGGAAATCGAATCAGTTATCAAAAGTCTCCCAACAAATAAGAGCCCTGAGCCAGATGGCTTCCCTGGGGAATTCTACCAGACATTTATTTATTTTTTTTAAATTTTCTTATTTTTAATGTTTTATTTATTTCTAGGAGAGAGAGAGACAGCGTGAGCAGGGGAGGGTCAGAGAGAGAGGGAGTCACAGACTGAAACAGGCTCCAAGCTCTGAGCTGGCAGTCAGCACAGAGCACGACGCGGGGCTCGAACCCACAAACCGCGAGATCATGACCCAAGCGAAAGTCGGACGCTTAACCGACTAAGCCACCCAGGCGCCCCTCTACCAGACATTTAAAACAGAATTAATACCCATGCTTCTCAAACAATTCCAAAAAAATAGAAATGGAAGGAAAACTTCCAGACTCATTTTATGAAGCCAGCATCACTTTGATTCTCAAATTAGACAGAGACCCAGCAAAAAAAAGAGAACTACAGGCTAATATGCTTGATGAATACGGATGCAAAAATCCTCAACAAGATACTAGCAAATTAAATCCAACAGCAAATAAAAAGAGTTATCCACTAAGATCAAGTGGGATTCATTCCTGAGTTACAGGGCTGGTTCAACATTCACAAATCAATCAATGGGATACATCACATCAACAAAAGAAAAGATAAAAACCATATGATCCTGTCAATAGATCTAGAGAGAGCATTTGACAAAATACAACATCGCTTCTTAATAAAGACCCTAGAAAAAGTCGGGATAGAAGGAACTTACTTATACATCATAAAAGCCATCTATGAGAAGCCCTCAGCTAACATCATCTACAAGGGGGAAAAACTGAGAGCTTTCCTCTGAGATCAGGAACATGACAGGGATGTCCACTCTCACCACTGTTGTTTAACATGGTGCTGGAAGTCCTAGCATCAGCCATCAGACACCAAAAGGAAATCAAAGGCATCAGAATTGGCAAAGAGGAAGTCAAACTTTCACTCTTCGCAGATGACATGATACTCTACATAGAAAACCTGACAGACTCCACCAGAAGCCTACTGGAACTGATTCAAGAATTCAGCACAGTTGCAGGGTACAAAATCAACGTACAGAAATCGGTTGCATTTTTATACACCAACAATGAAGCAACAGAAGGAGAAATCAAGAAACTGATCCCATTCACAATTGCACAAAAAACCATAAAATACCTCGGAATAAACCTAACCAAGGATACAAGAGATCTGTATGATGAAAACTATCGAAAACTTATGAAGGAAATTGAAGAAGACACAAAGAAATGGAGAAACATTCCATGCTCATGGATAGGAAGAATAAATATAGTTAAGATGTCATTACTACCTAAGGCACTCTACACATTCAATGCAATTCCAATCAAAATTGCACCAGCATACTTCTCAAAACTAGAACAAACTATCCAAAAATTTGTATGGAACCACAAAAGACCCCAAATAGCCAAAGTAATCCTGAAAAATAAAACCAAAACGGGAGGGATCACCATCCCAGACGTTAGCCTCTACTACAAAACTGTCATCATCAAGACAGTATGGTATTGGCACAAAAACAGACACATAGACCAATGGAACAGAATTGAGAACTCAGAAGTGGACCCAAAAGTGTACAGCCAACTAATCTTTGACAAAGCAGGAAAGAGTATCCAATGGAAAAAAGACAGCTTTTAACAGATGGTGTTGGGAGAACTGGACAGCAACATGCAGAAGAATGAAACTAGATCATTTTCTCACACCATGCACAAAAATAAACTCAAATTGGATAAAGGACCTCAACGTGAGACAGGAAACCATCAAAACCCTAGAAGAGAAAGCAGGAAACAACCTCCTTGACCTCCACCGCAGCAACTTCTTACTTGACACATCCTCAAAAGCAAGGCAATCAAGAGCAAAAATAAACTGTTGGGACTTCATCAAGATTAAAAGCTTCTGCACAGCAAAGGAAACAACCCAGAAAATAATAGGCAACCAACGGAATTGGAAAAGATAGTTGCAAATGACATATCAGATAAAGGGTTGATATCCAAAATCTATAAGGAACTCACCAAACTCCACACCCGAAAAGCAAACAATCCAGTGAAGAAATGGGCAGAAGATATATGAACAGACACTTCTCCAAAGAGGACATCCAGATGGCCAACAGACACATGAAACGATGCTCAGCATCCCTCCTCATCAGGGAAATACAAATCTAAACCACGCTGAGATACTACCTCACGTCGGTCAGATTGGCTAGAATGAGCAAAGCAGAGGACTCTAGATGCTGTCGTGGATTTGAGAAACAGGCACCCTCCTACACTGTTGGTGGGAATGTAAACTGGTGCAGCCCCTCTGGAAAACAGTGTGGAGGTTTCTCAAAAAATTAACAATAGAACTCTCCTATGATCTAGCAATAGCACTGCTTAGAATTTACCCAAGGGATACAGGAGTGCTGATGCATAGGGTCACATGTACCCCAATGTTCATAGCAGCCCTCTCAACCATATAGTGTGTTATGCTGAGTGAAATAAGTCAGGCAGAGAAGGACAGCTACCGTATGTTTCCACGTATAGGAAGATTAGGAGGAACTTAATGGAGCACCGTGGGGGAGAAGAACGGGGGAAAATAGTGGGGGAGAAGGAGGGAGGCAAACCATGAGACATTCTTGAATGTTGAGAACAAACTGAGGACTGATGCGGGTAGGGGGGAGCGGAAAGGTGGTGATGGGCATGGAGTAGGGCACGGACTACTTACAACAAAATATTGTAAGAAGAATATGAGCCACTTTTAACCTTACCTTATTCTACTGATCACAGCTAAGCAGTCCTCAAATTAGTGACATAATGAAAATGTGCAAAAGCATGCTTCTTTAACTTCAGCCATGATTTGAGTTTTGTAATGAGACTACTTTAATAATACAAGACAATCTAATACTGTTAATATCGACTCTCAATGAAGCAAATTATATTCATTTTGGGGATCTTCTGTTGCCAGTACTCATTCCTGTGGCTATCTCTGTTGTGTGCCTATTATCCCTTTCCCTATTTTCCTTAACTTGAGCTAATTCCAAGGATCTCGATTATTTTCTGTTTCAGCTTGTTACCAGACAGATATCTGTAAGGTTCTCAGAAGAGAGAAAGTAGAGAAATTTATGAATTTCTTATATTTTATCTAACATTCGATTTGAAATTTCTTTGAAAAAGCAGGTCAGTCACTTCATACTACTTCATCCCCTCATGTGAACAAAATGGACTTGTCAATCAAGCATCAATTGAAATAAAAAGAGATGAAAAAGAATCAATAAGAGAATAGGTTACAAAGAGGGAAGAGAAAAGTATTATGACTTCTCCCTCTTACACTTCTTTCATTGATCATAAAAACATGTTTCCCTCTCTCACTGTTTAATCTCTCTATCTTTGGGATAAAATACGTTCTGATAATAAAAGCAAAAGGCACAGGAATAAATATCCGTATAATGTTTAATTTGTATGTAGAATATAGAGTTGACTATGTAGTCTTTGATCAAGACAACAATTAGGAAATTAATTTTTTTTAGGAAACTGAAATATTAATGTTACTTAAAGATTATTATCAAAATAAGATTAGAAATCCTCAGCCTTTGATTTGTAAATCCTTCTCTTAACAACACAGTTTGAAAAGCACTATTCACTCTTGTTTATCCTAATATAATAAATATATTTTAAAAAACATTATTTTGTTGATGTAAATAGTCCAGAGGAAGTATTTTAGGGCTTTGGCATAACTTTTGTGGATTCCTAAAGGACTATAGAAAAACAAGTGTTTCTAATGCAGAAGTAGTGTTTGATCTATTAAGGAAGCCCAAAATAAATCCTTTGTAAAACAAATCCTACTGCTGTAAAATGATTTATTTCTATAAAAAATCAGATGATCAAATATTTCATCTAAAGGGAGTCTTAGAAATATATTTTTCCTAGGGAGATATTCAGTAATATCTCAATAAAAATCTGTAATTGTATTTGAAAGATATTGTAGAAATAATATCTAATCTATACATAAGTTTTCTGAAGAGAGATAAAGAGGAAAAATGCAACTATATTAAGGCTTTACAGATAACATATTAGGAATTACCTTTCCAGAATGTTTAGTATCATCTTGACCGCATTAATCAGTTCAAGAGTAGTTGTAAGAATGTTATGAGGTCGTTGTTCATTAATGCCACGTAGAATACGGGCCCTTCTTCTTTCGGATATCATGACAAGAACACGATCAATAGCATGCTCAAGATGTTCACTATGTTTTCTGAATCTTGTAGGCATCTTTTTCTCATTCTGAAATTAAAGTGGGAATTTGGGGTAAGAAATGAGGCAGCACTTATGTAACACACTTTATCTAACACACTATAAATACGTTAAACAGCAACATCATTTAGCTAAGTAACACAGAAATGATGCAAAATTACCACCAAACACTTTTCATTCTTCCCATATTGCCTTTGGTAATACTTATACCATTCATGGTAGTAGTTATATAAAGATGTGAAAGAAGTAAGGATCAGTTGTGTGAATACTGAGGTAAGTAATTTTTTAATGGTTTATTGTCAAGTTGGTTTCCGTATAACATCCAGTGCTCATCCCCACAAGTGCCCTCCTCCATGCCTATCACCCCCCTTTCCCTCTCCCCCACCCTTATCAGCCCTCAGTTTGTTCTCAGCATTCAAGAATTTTATTAATGTGGCAGCAACCACTTTCCTACAATTAGTACATGTTAATTATGGTACTGCCTTATTAGTATACCTATTTCATTCCTTATTAGAGTATAGTCTACTAAGGGAAAACTTCGTATTACTTTGTATTCTAAACAGGGTTGAGTATAGATCTAAGAGACAGAAAAGGAGATCCTTATTTTTAATTTATCTCAGAGCCCTGATAACTGTATATAGTCCTTTCTGAGAGCTGATAATTTAAATATACAGAAACCATATGAATATTAATTGGGCACTGGTATTTATTTATTTATTTCACAAATAGTTTATTGTCAAGTTGGTTTCCATATAACACCCAGTGCTCATCCCCACAAGTGGGCACCGGTATTTAAGTGTACCACTTCAAGTGATTAGACACTTATCTCACATACATGTTTTGTCTTTTTTTTTTAATGTTTATTTATTTTTGAGAGAGAGAGTGAGCGAGTAGGGTAGAGGCAGAGAGAGGAGACAGAGAATCCTAAGCAGGCTCTGTGCTGGCAGTACAGATACTGAGGCTGGACTTGAACTCACAAACCAGGAGATCATTATCTGAGCCGAGATCAAGAGTCAGTCGCTTAACCAAATGAGCCACCCAGGTGCTCTACATATACATGGTTTTATCTTTGCATGAACATGTGTACACACATTCCCATTCATCCTGCTTTTGTACAAGGCTTCATCAAATGCCTATGAGAAATAACCACAGGGTTGCAATAATGGAATCTTCCTCCTTGGAAGAAGTTACTCTAGCTTCCAGGTTTAATGATCAGAAAGTAATCTGTGATTTACTAAGGAGTGAAGAAATCTACTGAAAAAGGACACGCCCTTTTTAGTTTTTGAAACTCTGAGGTGCAGCGAATTTTATTTAATATTGTAAGAAATGAGCTTATGATTATTTTTAGCCTAGGTCCAATAAGATATGTGAAGACCATATTAATAACTTCTATGAAACCAGAGAACCAAGTGCGCATCTCTTCAAAAATTACTTCTTCCTAATGTAGAATCTATTATGTGATATGTTCAGATGTTCACTCTTACTGTTTCACTTTAAAAATGATAAATCAACCTAATAGGCCCTTTCAGATTTCTGATGAATAGCTTTGTTTTTGTAGCATCCACATCCTGCAAATAAGGTTGCTTTACATTTGCTGATTGGAGAAGTAAGATGTATATTTGGACATTTTTCTTTCTTTCAAGTGGTTTTAGAATATGAAAAACAAAGTAGTTGAAACTGATGAATTCTACTTTTGTTATTTATAGATGTCATAATGAAATTATCATTGCCAACATTTAAGATAAAAACATTATCATGTATTTACTTCCATCTTTATTTTCCCAGCATTTTCTAGCATTTATTGATATAATGTGGCATTTTAGATACAAATTATCATTAATATTAAAGTAAATTAATATTACTGGGCTATATACTTTATCTTCCCAGAGTTTTTTAAAATTTTGTGTTAAGTGTATAACCATATTAACAAAGATTATTTTGACAAACTATGATTTACTACTTTCATTGCTCATTGCTGGTTCTTTTATACTACAACATATCTGTCCTTGAATTATTTATTTCTATTCATTCTTTAGTCACCTGAAATATCTATTCCAGTAATTTTAAGGAATTAATGGGTAATACATTTCCTGAATTTATAGGCTTAAGAATATTTTTTACTCAACAACTCACATAAATGTTTTCCCAAGATCACACAGCTAACTAGTAGCAGATCTTTTCCTGGGAACAGAAGCCTCTTAATACTCACTATTCTTTCTACTGTATTATTAAATGTATTTGCCCCTAGAATAACAAGGAAATATGGGAATTTTATGATGTTTGCCATGCTACTTTCAGTGTGGTGAAATGGAGAGACATGTAGGTATGATGTGAGATCTGAATTTTCACAAATCACTTAAACATATCAGAGCCTCTGCTTGTTTGTTTCTATCTAAAACGTAAATACTAACACATGCTTTATCCATGCATAATATTGTTAAAGATAGCAAATGTTATACAAATAAGAGCTCTTATTATTTATATGTAATTAGTATATACTCCCCAAAATCTAAATTTTTAAGTAATTCCTAACTACTAGACACTGAATGGTGGGCAATCTCTTCATAATCCTAAAAAATCTCCCAAGAAATTAAGCAGACCATCTGATATTCTAAGTAAATTTGAATGGACCTTCTAATGTAGATTTTGAAAATTCTTTTAAGATAAAACAATTGATAAATACTATCTTTGTTTTGGTTGATACTTCATTAGACCTTCTCTAAAGAGTGAAAAGAAGATATATGTCTTCTCTTCTTTGTTTACTTTTTGTTTTAAAATCATTTTGCAGAAAGCAGGGGCGCCTGGGTGGCTCGGTTGGTTAAGTGTCCGACTTCGGCTCAGGTCATGATCTCATGGTTTGTGGGTTCGAGCCCTGTGTCAGGCTCTGTGCTGACAACTAGCTCAGAGCCTGGATCCTGCTTCAGATTCTGTATCTCCCTCTATTTCTGACCCTTCCCTGCTCATGCTGTCTCTCTTTCTCTCAGAAATAAATAACACATTTAAAAAATTTTTAAAAAAATAAAATCATTTTACAGAAAGGAAACATTTTTCTTCAGTAAATTCAAAAACAACAAAAACAACTAAGTCAAGTAACTTACACTTTGGGAATGTTTACAAAAAAGAAATGAAAAACAAAGACTGCCACAATGGTAATTATTTTAGCATGAATAGCTAATAGCAAATAATGTCATTTAAACTGTAAAAAAAGGGAGTATTGTTGAAATTTTTGTAAGCATATATATTAATATAGTCATGGGAAATTTTCATTATTAATTACATATATCAATAAGGTCACAGAGGTGTCCGATCAAAAGTGTTTCTCAAGTGTTATCTTGCTCTCAGTATTAAATTTCTTATTTTTTTAAATTTTAAGTAATCCCTACCTCCAACGTGGAGCTTGTACTCACAACTTCACAATTAAGAGTCACATGTTCTACTGACTGAGCCAGCCAGGTGCCCCTTGAATTCCTTCTGAAACTATGAAGGTCATAATGTGTCAAAAGAGACATTTATTTACATCAACCCCTTTATGATTCTATAAGTATGCTGACAGCCAAAAAATAACCTCTCATCTTTCCATTAAAGTTTGAATTACAAGCTATTCAGACTCATGAAATTAAATAAATCCATTTGTTTTCCATTTGGCATTTATTTATTTTTGTTAGCGTATAATCTTCATTAGTTTTACAGGGCTTTCACTAATTGATGACAGTAATAGCAGTAGGAAGAAATGTTTCAGAAACACATTTTATCCCATCATAGCTGGCAGAGGAGTTATTTTCTATGTACCACCACCTTCCTCCAAATACTTTTGATATTTCTAGTGGATTTATTATGTGTGCTGCTAGTTCTAACATTATTCTGCACAATGTATGTGTTATAAGGATAACAGCTGAATAATTTTATTGTAGCATGCATAGTCAGAATTTGAGAATGGAACCGATCAATTTAGAGAATATACACCATCTGTATATTATGTGTATATAAGTGATACCTATAATATGGGAATTTTCTCAAGGTTTTATGCAAAAGCCATCTGGAATTTGTGTGATTGAAAATAGGCTATTTCACCAAATCATTTTCTTTATTTAGATACCATAGTCTTATTTAAAGACAGAGAAACCGTTTCAAATTCCATAATGTGGACATTTCTTATTGCTAAAGTAAATCTCCAATATATATTTGTTTATATATTGCATCATAAGTAAGATCTACGTATCTTCATATCTGGTTTTACATATATTACACATAAGACAAAATATTTGTTTATACATTCTGCTTAATTTTTCTGTTATCCATTGAGTGGAAGTATCAACCTATTTTACCATTTGTCTAAAATCAACCATGAATACACAAAGATTAAAGTCAAAACAGAGAGACATAGTTTGTTTCTCGAACCCTGTAAAATAGATAGTAACATAAAAGAAAAACATACAATTTTGAAAGTCTCCTACTATGATGCAAATGGAATTATATACGACAATTTCCTCCCAAGTCATAATCTATATGAACTGGTAAATGGAAGATTCTGATTAAAAGTTTATATATTGCTTATGATTATCTGACACAAGTTCCTAATGTTTTAAAAAAGAAAATGTTCACAACATTTGTATCCAAAAACAATACATTTCTGACCTTCATTAATAGAACTATAAGCAGTATAAATCAATTCCCAAGCACTCAGATACTCTTTTCTAGCACTGGATTTATAGTGAGAGATCCTTACAATTTACTAACCACATAAATGATCCACTCAGTATTTAATTATCTTATTTTTTTAAAACATTTTTTATTATTTATTTCTAGGAGAAAGAGAGACAGCGTGAGCAGGGGAGGGTCAGAGAGAGAGGGAGCCACAGACTGAAACAGGCTCCAGGCTCCGAGCTGGCAGTCAGCACAGAGCCCGACGCGGGGCTCGAACCCACGAACCGCGAGATCATGACCCAAGCGAAAGTCGGACGCCCAACCGACTAAGCCACCCATGCGCCCCAATTATCTTATTTTTTTAAATATTTTTATTTATTTCTAGGAGAGAGAGAGAGACAGCGTGAGCAAGGGAGGGGCAGAGAGAGAGAGAGAGAGAGACAGACTCTAAAATAGGCTCCAGGCTCTGAGCTGGCAGTCAGCACACACCCCGACGCGGAGCTCAAACCCACGAACCGCGAGATCATGACCTAAGCGAAAGTCGGACGCTTAACCGACTAAGCCACCCAGGCGCCCCATAATTATCTTTTTTTTTAATTTTGTAAATGTTTTTTTGTTTTGAGAGAGAGAAAGAGAGAGAGAATGTGCACGCAAGTGGGAGAGTGGCAGAAAGAGAATCCCAAGCAGGCTTTGTGTTAGTGCAAATACAGAGGTGAAATAGAGTGAGATGCTTAACCGACTGAGCCACCTAGGTGCTCCTAATTATCTTATTTATAAAATGTGATTCTTCATGAAAACTCTAGGTTGTAGTCAAAGGTTGAAGGTTAAAAATACTAATTTATACTTGAGGATAAAAATGAATTAATGATGTGAAATAACTCTTTAAACTGGCATTTATTCTTTTCATGACTACCTTCATTAAATGAGAGTAATAATCACAAACCACCAAAAATTAATCAAAATGTGTCATGATTAAAGTGTTAAAAAAATATTTTTAAAGAGAGAGGCAAATCAAGAAACAGACTTTTACTATAGAGAACATACTAACGGTTACCAGAAGGGAGGTAGGTGAGAGGAAGGGTTCAACAGGTGATGGATATTAAGAAACTGCCTTGTGATGAGCACCAAGTATTGTACAGAAGTAATGAATCCTATATTGTACACCTGAAACTAATATTAGACTCTATGTTAGCCAACTGTAATTTAAATAAAAACTTGGAAAGAAAAACTTTTTTAATGAAAACATTATTACATGTTACTTATTTTCTTCCCTTTTTAGCACAGGTTACTTCTAAGATCTAAAGTAGTCATTTACACATGATCATTAACTTCTAAAAATGTCTATCCTTTACCATTTATGTATCCACATTTTTCTCTTTCATATATTGCTTTTATGATAAAATCACTGGCTACAATTATATGCTTCTGTTTTAAAATTTCTTTCATCTCTTAGTAGTAAACAATGCCATTGCATTAGTACTTCTTCTCAGACATGAGAACACACCCTTTTCTTTCTTTTTTTTTTTTTTTTTGGTGCAAAAATAAGGTGACTTTATTAAAGCAGAGGGACTTAACCCATGGGCAAAAAGACATGTGTTTTAAGTGTGAGGGGTGAGGTTTATATACTATGGAGTTGGAGGAGATAAAGAGGAAGTTTCTTAAAGGGATTTTCATATGCTAAAGAAGATTTATAGATTACTCCAGACCTAGCTATTGTGAAGGTAAGGCTGTTTTTCTCTCTAGCAATGCATTAACATTAAGACAGTAGGGAGTTCCTGGAGAAATGTTAATTCTTTTATTCCTGTGGGAATAAAGAACTAGTCCCTAAACACATTTTTTGTACACACATTTAAAAAATATTTTAATGGTTTATTTATTTCTGAGAGAGAGAGAAACAGCGCGAGCAGTGGAGGGTCAGAGATAGAGGAAGATACAGAATCTGAAACAGGCTCCAGGCTCTGAGCTAGCTGTCAGCACAGAGCCTGAAGCGGGGTTGGAACCCATGAACCGTGAGATCATGACCTGAGCCGAAGTCGGGTGCTTAACCGACTGAGTCACACAGGAGCCCCTGTACACATATTTTAAAATCAAATTCTTCTTTCTATGAATATCTCGGGTGTTTTAGATCCCTAACTCACAAAAATATCCTATTTCATTTAACCATTCTTTTATTTTACATTTCATAGCAAACTATGTATTTTTAAATATTTTACTCAATATTTCCACTCTGTGCAGTCTTTTATAAGTCTTTAGGTAGTTATCTACTAGTCTTTATATTTCTGGACTGTATAAACTCAATGAAAAGAACCATGAGTTTTTGTCTCACCATATCTCCCACATCTAGAAGAATGCCTCCCATGTCAAAAGAATTTATTTATTGAGTGAGTGAATGAAGGCTAACATAAATGTAAAGGATCAGAAGACTCGATATTAGTACTATCAACTCCACTACCTAGCTCTGTATTTTTAAAACTTTAATTCCAGTATAGTTAATGTGCAAACTAAGCCCACTGACCCAATCAAAGGAAGGATGCAGACTCAAAGCACAGTGAAGCGAAGCTTTAATCAACATTCTTGCAAGAGCAGGTGTCTGATGGACAGACGAACTCTGGACACTTATAGTAAACAATTTATCTCTTCGCGTGCAAGTCCCTCCCCTGATTCCTCATTGCCTGAGTACTACAGAGGTTACAGACTTACGCAGATGTTGCCTATACCCATGTAAGGCAAAAAGCAGTCGACTGGAAAAAATGTACATTCCTTAAGGTAATGCAGAGACTTTCGGTACCTCCTTTGATCTTCCATGCATGCTCATTGCAAAACCCTCAAAAATAAGCCCATGAAATGGAGGGGAAAAAACAGGAAGTGAAATGTTTAAAGATTTGGAACTCCATTGTTGGTGGGGGGGAGCAGGTTCATACATATTTCCAGTAGGTTGTAAACCTATTGTTAACTAGACAACACAGCTTTTATTTGGTATTTCTGAAAGTGAATCTTCTCTCCATACAGTGTTATTTAGTTTTGGATGTACAATATAGAGATTCAACAAGTCTATATGTTTATTGTATTATTTACAGTAGCCAAATTATGGAAGTAGCCCAAGTATCTGTCCATCAATAGATTAATATGTAAAGAATATATGGTATATACTAATTTTGAGCAAATGATTTAACCAGTGCCATCCCGTTTCCCAGTCTTTCAAATAGAAATAACAAACTCTGTTCTACTTCATAAAATTATTGAGATAATGTAGAGGAATAATGGAAAAAATAAACAATATTTGAAAATCATTTTAAAATACATAATGTATAGTAACAATGTACATACACTTCCATTATTACTCATAACATATTCCATATCCCATATTTGATGTAGTATTCAAAAAGAGACACTAGGTAAGAAAAGATATTTTTTTTCTGAAAAACATTTACTTAACAAAAATAAAATGATTTTGAAAATTGCTTTCCTATACTCTCTTCAGAAACCCATTGTGACATGGCATTGATGTGTTTAATTTATATTCAATATAGGTCATTTCAAATTCTGATTCTGTATTCTGATCAATCACCAGTGAACAATACCTTATTATATTTTGACATTTTGTTAGCACTTAATGAATTTTTTAATTATTTTGTATCCAAGTCTTTAATTAAAACATCAGAAAAACAATGAGCCCAGATAATAATCATTATTTTATTTTCTTCTTGTTGACTGAGAAGCCACTTTCTGGGTATGTCAGCTTTATTACAGTTGTACACTTTAGATTCTTTGAAAGATACATGAACTAAAGGAAAGTATTACCTAAATATAAGGCATGCCTCATTATATTATGTTTCTCTTTATCGAATTTTTTAATCTATTTATTATTACTTTTTAGATTCTGCATTTTTTAATATAAATTAAAGGTTTATGGCATCCAGCAAGTCTATTGACAAGTTTTCCAACAGCATGTGGTCGCTTCGTGTCTCTGTGTTGCATTTTGGTTATTCTTGCAATTTTTCACCTTTTAATTGTTATTATATTTGTTATGGTATCCGTGATCAGTGACCTTAACTGATACTATTGTTTCATGTTGTTGTGAACCACACCCATATAGGACAGCAAACTTAATAAATGTGTGTATTCTGACCATTCCATCAACCAGTCATTCCCCCATCTCTCTCCGTCTCCTCTATCCTTCCTGTTACTTGAAACATAACAATATTGATGTTAGGCCAATTAATAATGCTACAATGGTCCCTAAGTGTTCAAGTAAAAAGAAGAATTGCATGTCTCTTATTTTAAAAGCTAGAAAGGTTTAAACTTAGTGAAGAAGGTATGCCAAAAGCTGGAATAGTTTGAAAGAGAATTCTCTTGCACTAGTTAGCCAAATTGTGAATGCAAAGGAAAATTTCTTGAATAATATGTTAAAAGTGCTACTCCAGTGAACACAAAAATGATAAGAAAGCAAAATAGTTATATTGTTGATATGGAAAAAATTTTAGTAGTCTGGACAAAAGATCAAACCAGCTACAAATCCCCTTAGACTAAACCCTAATCCAGAGCAAGACCCCAATTCTTCAATCCTATGAAGGCTGTGAGAGGTGAGGAACCTTGGGGGGGGGGGAAACTTTGAAGCTAACAGAGGTTGGTTCATGAAAATTAAGGAAAGAAACATTCTCCATAACATAAAAGTGAAAGTGAAGTGTCAAGTTCTGTGGAGAGTTATCCAGAAGATCTAGCTAAGATAATTAATGAAGTCAGCTACACCAAACAACAGATTTTCAATGTAGGTGAAACAGCCTTCTATTGGAAGAAGATGACATCTAGGACTTTCATAGCTAGAAAGGAGATGTTAATGCCTGGCTTCAAAGCTTCAAAGGACATGCTGACTCATTTAGCATTCCAAAAATCCTAAGGCCCTTAAGAATTATGCTAAATATATTTTTCTTGTGCTCTGTAAATGGAACCACAAAGCCTAGATGACAGCATATTTGTTTATAACATGGTATGCTGAATATTTTAAGCCCACTATTGAGAGCTACTGCTCAGAAAAAAAAAAAGAAAACATTAAAAAAAGAATAAAAGGGGCCCCTAGGTGGCTCAGTTGGTTAAGCGTCCAATTTCAGCTCAGGTCATGATCTCAGGGTTCGTGGGTTGGAGCCCCGCATCAGGCTCTGTGCTGACAGCTAGCTCAGAGCCTGGAGCCTGTCTTCGGATTCTGTGTCTCCTTCTCTCTCTGACCCTCCCATGCCCACGTTGTCTCTCTCTCAGAAATAAATAAAAAGCATTGTTTTTACAAATAGTTTATTGTCAAATTAGTTTCCACATAACACCCAGTGCTCATCCCCACAAGTGTCCTCCTCCGTGCCCATCCCCCCTCCCTCCCACATCCATCAGTCCTCAGTTTTTGTCAGCATTCAAGAGTCTCTCATAGTTTGCCTCTCTCCCTTTCCCCCACCATTTCCCCACTTCTTCTCCCCCTTGGTCCTCAGTTAAGTTCCTCCTAATCCTCCTGTACGTGCACACATATGATATTTGTCCTTCTCTGCCTGACTTATTTTGCTCAGCATAACACCCTCAAGGTCCACCCATGTTGCTACACATGGCCAGATTTCATTGTTTCTCATTGCCATGTAGTATTCCATCGTATAGATAAACCACATCTTCTTGATGCATCGTCCGTTGATGGACACTTAGGCTCTTTCCATGTTTTAGATTATTGTTGAGAGTGCTGCTATGAACATTGGGGTACATATCAGATAAAGGGTTAATATCCAGAATCTATAAGGAACTCACCAAACTCCACACCCGAAAACAAACAACCCAGTGAAGAAATAGGCAGAAGATATGAACAGACACTTCTCCAAAGAGGACACCCAGATGGCCAACAGACACATGAAAAGATGCTCAGCATCCCTCCTCATCAGGGAAATACAAATCAAAACCACGTTGAGATACCACCTCACGCCAGTCAGAGTGGCTCAAATGAGCAAATCAGAGAACTCTAGATGCTGGCGAGGATGTGGAGACACGGCACCCTCCTACACTGTTGGTGGAATGAACTGGTACAGCCCTCTGGAAAACAGTGTGGAGGTTCCTCAGGAAACTAACAATAGATCTCCCCTATGACCCACAGCAATAGCACTGCTAGGAATTTACCCAAGGGATACAGAAATGCTGATGCATAGGAGCACGTGTACCCCAATGTTCATAGCAGCACTCAACAATAGTTAAAATAAAAAACATTTTTTACTTTTTTTAAAAATATTTTTATTTATTTCTGGAGAGAAAGAGAGAGACAGCATGAGCAGGGGAGGGTCAGAGAGAGAGGGAGTCACAGACTGAAACAGGCTCCAGGCTCTGAGCTGGCAGTCAGCACAGAGCCCGACGCGGGGCTCAAACCCACGAACCGCGAGATCATGATCCAAGCGAAAGTCGGACGCTTAACCGACTAAGCCACCCAGGCGCCCCCCTTTTTTTTTTTCTTTTTTTTTAAACATTTTTTTAAAAAGAGTAAAAAAATTTAGAAAAAGAATATTAATGATTCATAAGGAAAGCTGAAAATAGCAACATTAACAGGAGTTAGGAAGAAGTTTATTCCAATGTTCCTTACTGACTTTGTCAGATTCAGGACTTGAGTGGAGGAAGTATCTGCAGATATGGTAGAAATAGCAAGAGAACTAGGTAGAATTAGAAGTGAAGCTTGAAGATGTCATTGAATGGATGCAGTCTCATGATAAAACTTTGACAGGTAAGGAGTTTCTTATGGATGAGCAAAGAAAGTGATTTCTTTCTTTTTTTAAAAAAAAATGTTATGTTTATTTTTGAGAGAGATAGAGACCGAGTGTGAGTAGGGGAGGATCGAGAGAAAGGGCGACATAGAATCCAAAGCAGGCTCCAGGCTCTGAGCTATCAGCATAGGGCCTGATGTGGGACTTGAACTCACAAATAGTGAGATCATGACCTGAGCTGAAGTTGAACACTTAACAGACAAACCGAGCCAGACCCTCCAGAAAGTGATTTCTTAAGATGCAATCTACTCCTGTAAAGAATTTCCCAAAAAAACTTTAAATAATTTATGACCATTAAACCAGTTCTACACGAAATGTTAAGGGTGACTCTGTGAATGGAAAACAAAAACCATGAGAAAAATAAAAAACACGAAATCAAAATAATAATAATAAATTTACCTGCAAATCTCATCCAAGGGAAGCACAAAAGAAAAAAAAAAGGTAAAATATGATATCAAATATCAGAAATACAAAGGGGAGAAGAATAAAGAACAGGTTCAAAACTAAGCAACTATCAGCTTAATATAGACTTCTATATGCAAAAGATGTCACATATTACCTGAATGGTAACTATAAATAAAATAAACAGTAATAAATATGCAAAACAATTAGTAAAAAAACTCAGGTAAATCACTAAAGAAAACCAGCAAGACGTGAAAAAGAGGAGAAGAAAGGATCACAGGAAAACTAAAAAAACAGCCAAAAAATGAACAAAATAGCAATAAATACATATCTACTGATAATTACTTTGAAGGAAAATGCAGTATATGATCCAATCAAAGAAGATAGGGTGACAGAATGGGAAAAAAAAATTATAAGACCCATCTATATTTTGTCTACAAGAGACTTCAGACCTAAAGACACCTGCAGATTAAAATTGGAGGAATGGAAAATATTTATCATGCAAATGCACATAAAAAGAAATCTGGAGTATCATAATAGTCTTTAAAACAATGTAAAAATAGACAAATAAGTACACTATATAGTAATACAGGGGACAATCCAACAAGATGGTATATCAAGTGGAAATATTTATGCGAATAAAATAGGAGCAACCACATACATTAAAACAGTTATAAACAAATGTAAAGGAACCAACTGATAATAACACAATAATATTAGGGGGCTTTAACACCCTATTTACATTGATGAAAATATCATCCAAACAGAAAATCAACAAGGAAACAGTGGCTTTAATTGACACACTGGAACAAGATGTATTTAACAGATATATTCAGAACATTCCATCCTAAAACAGCAGAATATACATTCTTTTGAGTACACACAAAGCATTATCCAGAACAGATCGCATACAAAGCCACAACAGAAGCCTAAACAAATTAAAAATTATGAAAGACATACCATGAATCTTTTCTGACAACAACACTATGAAACAAGACATCAACCACAAGAAAAAAAAATATCTGGAGAGAATACAAATACAAAGTGGTTAAATAGCATGCTACTAAACAATGAATAGGTCAACCAAGAAATCAAAGAAGAAATAAAAAATTACATGGAGCAGGCACCTGTGTGGATTAGTCATTTAAGCATCTGGTCATGATCTCATGGTTCATGGGATTGAAACCCACGTTGGGCTCTGTGCTGACAGAGCATAGCCTGATTGGGATTCTCTTTCTCTTTCTCTCTGTGCCCCTCCCCTGGATGTGCATTCTCTCTCTCTCTTCCAAAATAAATAAATAAACAGTTTAAAAAATTACATGGAGAGAAGTGAATATGAAAACATGACTGTCCAAACTCTTTGGGATGCAGTAAATGTGTTTCTAAGACAAATTTATAGCAATACAGGAATAACAAGAAACAAGAAAAATCTCAAATAAACACCCGAATTTTAGGCTGACAGGACCTAGAGAAAGAACAACAAACAAAACCCAAATCAACAGAAGGAAGGAAATAAAGATTAAAGCAGAAATAAATTATATAGAAACTAAAAGACCAATAGAATACATCAATCAAACCAGGACCTGGTTCTTTGAAAAGATCAAGAAAATGTATAAACTTGTAATCAGACTAATCAAAAATAGAAAAAAAAAGAGCGAGAGAAAGTACTCAAATAAACAAAATCACCAATGAAAGAGTAGAAATAACAACCAACACCACAGAAATACAAACAACTGTAAGAGAATATTATGAAAAGCAACAAATTAGATAACTGAGAAGAAACTGATAAATTCCTAGAAATATGTAAACTACCAAGATTGAAGTGGAATAAATAGAAAACTTGAAAAGGCCAATTATCAGCAAGGAGATTGAATTAATTAAAAGAAAATTACCCAACAAACAGAAGTCCAGAAGCAGAGGGCTTCACAAAGAAATTTTACCAAACATTTCAGGAACAGTTAATACCTATTTTTCTCAAACTATTCCACAAAATAGAAGAAAGAAAGCTTCCCAATTCATTCTATGAGGCTAGTATAACCCTGATATCAAAACCAGATAAAAATATCATACACAAAAAAAGGGAACTACAAGCCATTATCTCTGATAAACATAGACTCAGAAATACTCAACAAAATACCAGCAAAACAAATCCAACAATATGTAAAAAGAAAAAACCATTCAGCATGATCAAGTGGGATTTAATGCTGTGATGCATGAATAGTTCAGTATTCACAAAACAATCAACGAGATACATTACATCAATAACAGAAAAAATTATCATTTCAATAGAAGCAGAAAAAGCATTTGACATAGAACAACATCCATTCATGATAAGAACCCTCAACAAAGTAGATATAGAGGGTACATTCCTCATTATAATGAAGGCCATATATAAAAATCCCACAGAAAACATTATACTCAATAGAAAAAACAGAGAGCTTTCCTCCTAAGGTTAGGAACAAAGAAAAGCAGTCCCCTCTAATTACTTTTGTTCAACATAGTACTGAAAGTACTAACTACAGCAATCAATGAAAAGTAATAAAATATATCCAAATTGGTAAGAAAAACATAAAACTTTCACTATTTGCAAATGGTGTGATACTCTATATAGAAAATATGAAAGACTCCACCAAAAAAACCTACTAGACCTGATAAAGAATTCAGTAAGTCTAGGGGCGCCTGGGTGGCTCAGTCGGTTAAGTGTCCGACTTCGGCTCAGGTCATGATCTCACGGTCATGATCTCAGGTCATGGTCTCACGGCTCATGTAATGATCTCTGACAGCTCACAGCCTGGAGCCTGCTTCGGATTCTGTGTTTCCCTCTCCCTCTGCCCCTCCCCTCCTTATGCTCTGTCTCTCTATCTCCTAAAAATAAATAAACGGCAAAAAATTTAAAAATAAATAAATAAAAGCACAAAATACCAAAATTCTTGGGATACAGCAAAAATAGTACTGAGGAAAGTATATAGTAACAAATGTCTACTTTAAGGAAAAAAGAAGATATGAAATAAACACTCTAACAAACACTGTATAATTCAAGGAATTATAAGAAGAACAAATTAAGACCAAAGTTATGAATTAATAAGTATTAAATCAATAACTACAGAGAGATTTTTCACAAAATTCAATATTGTTTCTTGTCAAAAGCTCTAAAAAATTGGGCATAGAAAGACCATATTTCAACATAATAAAGGCTATATGTGACAAACCCACAGCTCACATTATACTCAACATTGGAAAGTTTAGAGCTTTTCCTCCAAAATCAGGAATAAGACAATGATTTCCACTCTTCACTTTCCTTTTCAACGTAGTATTGGAGTTGATGCTAGCTCCGGGATGTGGAGTGGGTGCTATGGGAGATCTTGTCAGGTGGTTGCGGAGCTGAATTCTATTCAAGAACTTGGGCATTCAGGTTTCCACCATGGTGTTAGGTACTCGTTAGTAGAAGATGCCAGATGATGGGAGTGCCTGGGTGGCTCAGTCAGTTGAGTGTTTGAGTCTTAGTTTCAGCTCAGGTCACGGTTTGTGAGTTTGAAATCAGCACTGGGGGGACAGTGAGAAGCCTACTTGAGATTCTCTGTTCTCTCTCTCTCTCAAAACAACAAACAAACAAACTTATAAAAATAGATGTCAGATGATGATGTTTCTGGAGACCATGGAGAGTCTGCCAGTCTAGGTACCTCCAGCCATGTCTATAATACTGTGTCTCTTCTGCAGTTCACCAGACACTCAGAGGAGCCATTCACCACCTACTTTGATGAGAAGGTCACCATTCCTGAGGAATAGTATTCTTGTTTTAGCTTTCATAAACTATGGGCTTTCACAGGACCCAACTTTCTTATGAGCACTGTGTACTTGCAACTAGGAAACATCAAATCGGATTTGCAGTCTGGAGCAGTAGCTAGATTTAAGTTGCTCTGGGTTCTTCTGTTGGCCACCATCATGGGGCTCCTGCTCCAGCACCTTGAAGCTAGCCTGCAAGTGGTCATAAGGGTTGCTGAAGTGTGTCACCATCAGTACCCAGGGTCTTATGAATTATCCTATGGCTTATGGTAGAGTTGCCTATTTTTTGCTCAGATATGCAAGAAATTATTTGATCAGCCATTTCCCTCAATCTTCTGTCTATAGGAAGCTATCCTCTATGGGGTGGAATTCTCATCACCATTGCAGAAACCTTTGTATTTCTCGTTTTGGACAAATATGGCTTATGGAAGCTAGAAGTGTTTTTTGTTTTAAGACTTTCTCATAACTATTATGGCTCTCACATTTGGATATGAATATGTTACAGGGAAATTCAGCCAGAGCCAGGTTCTCAAGGGAATATTCCTGTTCTTCTGTTTAGGATGTTACATCCCACAGATTGAGCAGGCTGTAGGCATTGTGAGAGCTGTCATCATGACACACAATATGTACCTGCATTCTTCCTTAGTCAAGTCCAGACAGGTAAACTAAGCCAATAAGCAGGAAATTCAAGAAACTAATATGTACTTTTTCATTTAACCTTGCATTGCTCTCTTTATTTCCTTTATCACCAACATCTTTGTTGCTTCAGTCTTTGCCAAAGGAATTTTTTGAAAAACAAACAAAAACAACTAGGGGGTTGCAGTCTGTAGAAATAACAACAGTCCCCACAATACCCTTTTTCTTTATGATAACTCAACACTGTCTGTGGACATCTAAAAGGGGATGTTATAATGGGATGTTACTTGGGCCTACTGCACTCTACATCAAGGCAGTGGGGATCCTGGCTATAGGACAGAGCTCCATCATGACAGGAACCTATTTTGGCCAGTTTGTCATGGATGAATTCCTGAACCTAAAATGGTCATACTTTGCCTGAGTGATTCTGGCTCACTCGACTGCCATCATCTACTGCTTGTTGCCATCTTCCAAATGTAGAACATCTAACAAGGATGAAGCACTTCATGGATGCTCTGCAAAGCTTATATCTTCCCTTTCCTCATATACCATCCCCACATTTATGAACACACGTATCAATAACTACTTTGAATGTAAATAGGCTAAATGCTCCAATCACAAGTCATAGGATGACAGAATGGATACTAAAACAAGGCCTGTCATATTCTGACAGACTAAAAATCCTAAAATTTGTACAGAACTAAGAAAGACCCTGAATAACTAAATTAATGTTGAAAAATGAAACAAAGATGGAGGCATCATAATTCCAGTTATAAGCTATATCATAAAGCTGTAATCATCAAGACAATATGATACTGGCACAAAAACAGAAGCATAGATCAATGGACCCACAAATAGACCCAGAAATAGACCCACAAATATATGGCCAACTAATCTTTGTTTTGACAAAACAGGAAAGAATATCCAATACCAGGGGGAAAAGACAGTCTCTTTAGCAAATGGTGCTGGGAAAACTGGAGAGTAACGTACGTTCTAGAATGAAACTGGAATGCTTTCTTACACCACATGTAAAAATAATTCAAAATGGATAAAAAACCTAAATATAAGACAGGAAAGCATCAGAATCCTAGAGGACAAAACAGGCAGCAACCACTTTGACCTTGGCTGCAGCAACTTGCTAAACATATGTCTGGAGGCAAGGAAAATAAAAGCACAAGTGAACTATTGGGACCTCATCAAGATTAAAAACTTTCTGGGGCTCCTGGATGGCTCAGTCAGTTAAGCGGCCATCTTCAGCTCAAGTCATGATCTAGCAGTTTGTTGGGTTCAAGCCCCGAGTTGGGTTCTGTGCTGACAGCTCAGAGCCTGGAGCCTGCTTCAGATTCTGTGTCTCCCCTTCTCTCTGCCCCTCCCCTCCTCATGCTCTGTCTCTCTGTGTTTCTCAATAATAAATAAATGTTAAAAGATTTAAAAGCAGTTAAAAACTTTATGCACAGCAAAGGAAACAATTAACGTAACTAAATGGCAACCAAAAGAATTAGAGAAGATAATTGCAAATGACATATCATATAAAGAGCTAAGTATCCATAAAGCGCTTCTCAAACTCGACACCCAAAAAAACAGAGAGGTGGGTAAACCATAAAAAACACTTAAATAATACATTGCAATCCAGGCCTACTCAAGAAACAAGTAAAATCCCAAATACAAAATCTAAAAGCATTCCTAAAGGAACTAGAAGCAGAACAACAAAGAAACCCCAAATCCAACAAAAGAAGAGAAGTAATAAATATCAGAGTAGAAATTAAAAAAATATATAATTTAAAAAAATCAGTAGAACAGATAAATGAAACCAAGAATTGTGTTTTTTTAAATAAACAAAATTGAAAAACCTCTAGCCAGGCTACTCAAAAAGAAAAGAGAGAGGACCCACACAGATAAAATAATGATTGAAAATGGATTTATTACAACCAATCCCTCAGAAATACAAGCTATTATCAGAGAATATTAAAAAAATTATATGCCAACAAACTGCACAACCTAGAAGAAATGCACAAATTCCTAAACACCCACACACTACCAAAACTCAAACGGGAAGAAATAGAAAATTTGAACAGATTCATAACTATTAAAGAAATGGAATCAATTATCAAAATTTCCAAACAAATAAGAATCCTGGACCAGATGGCTTCCCTGGGGAATTCTAGGAGACATTTAAAGCAGAGTTAATACCTATCCTTCTCAAACTGTTAAAAAAAAAAA
>JAESUZ010005039.1:0-30352 GCA_017311185.1 Proteles cristata cristata
TCACACAGGCACACACACGTATACGCGCACACGCATCATCACACAGGCACACACACGTATACGCACATACGCTGCCACACAGACACACACATGTCATCACACAGGCACACACACAAATGCACACACACACCGTCACACAGGCACACACACGTATACGCACACACACACCATCACACAGGCACACACACAAATGCACACACACACCATCACACAGGCACACACTCAAATGCACACACACACCATCACACAGGCACACACACGTATATGCACACAGACATGCCATCACACAGGGACACACACGTATTTGCACACACGCCGTCACACAGGCACACACACGTATATGCAAACACGCTGTCACACACACACACGTCATCACACAGGCGCACACACAAATGCACACACACGCCGTCACACAGGCACACACGCATATGCACACACACGCCGTCACACAGGCACACACATGTATATGCACACACGCTGTCACACATGTCACATACACATGCACACGGCTTCTGGCCAGAACCATCTTCTCAAAGCCATGTTTCCTGTCAGCATATAAGTGAAATAGCTGAACAAAGCAGTTCTCATGAATCTGTCATTGCTGCGGGGCTGGGGGTCCCCCGACTTGTCACCACCGTGGGACCAGGTCCCCTGACGACCCCCTGGTGTGAAGCCCCGCGGAGATTTTTCCCAGTGGAATCTGCTGCTGGCCTGTGTGGGGTTAAGGTGACCAGTGTGTTCATTTTTCTTGCATTTTCGATGCTGCACGTGGAGAAAATCCTCACGCGCTGCTCACGGCGTAGGGGCCCAGAGGCGACGCGGTGAGGTGCTTCGGATAAAGGCTTCAGGCCCTAGTTCTGCCCAATCCGTGGCCTCCGTGTCTCAGGCCGGTGGTCACCTGGGCCATGTCTGTTTCTTCATCTGGAAGTGGGGGCGAAATGGCGGTAGCCTCCTGGGTCTACCCGACAGACGCCCGGTCCGTGGAACCGCGTGTGGAAGCGCGTGTGGAAGCCGGCGTGGGCTGTGGGTCGCCCTTGTGATCTCTGCCCTGCAAGCTCCACCCTCATGTCCCTGGAAGCTGAAGGTGACGCGGTTTTCGGACGAAGGCTGACGCTGCGCTTGAAGGCCCGTCGCTCAGCAGTAGGACTCCAGGGACGGCGGTCCCCAGCTGTGTCCTCACGGGGCGCGCGGGCACACCCCACGCGGCATCTGCAGGCTCCGAGCCCTCCTGCCCGGGCGGGTGCTGGTCCACAGCCCTCCCGCGGGGCCTGCACGGAGGGAGAGGCAGAAGGCGAGGCCCAGGCTGGCCCCCTTCCCCGCCGTCAGCACCTCCTGGGTCCGCACAGCCGGGCCGAGTCTGGAGTCTGGCGTCTTGGGCCGGTTCGGATTTCCGGCGAGTTCCCTCCGGAGCAGAGTCGCGACAGTTTGGAACGAGGCGCAGGCACACCTGGAGCAGCTTCATCCCCCAGAGTGAGTGCGTCCTGGCCACGGGCGGTCACGCAGGGTCCTCCCCGAGCTGACGGCTGCCCGGCGGTGGCAGCGTTAGCCTCTCGGCTCTGTAAGCGGTGAGGGCGGAGCTGGCGCTGCGGGGGCCTCTGGCGCTGCTGCCCCCTCGCCAGCCCACTCCGCACCCCCACCCCTCGCCCCAGATGGCACGCGTCTGACGACTCTCGAGCCTGCACCCGTCCGGACACGCTACCTCGTGCAGCCTCGGGCGGGCACCGCGGGGTGTCCCTCTGCGCTCCCGGGGACAGAGCCTCCCCTGCGTGGACGCGGCATCGATGAACGCGACAGACTCCTGGGAACATGTGCTCACCGAACACGTCTGGGGCCAGCAGTTACAAACAGCCTCGGTGAAGAGGATTTCAGGAAGGCGTGATCGGTCGCTCGGGCGTGAGCGGGTTCCTCCAGCCGATCAAGAGGCCGACGTCAATGCAGCCTTGAAGCAGACGTACCTGGAGATCTAATGCCTTTAACTTGTATTCTCAAAAATAAAATCCTGGGGTTATCCAGTGTCCGCAATTACCCCCGAGAGGTGGCGGGAACTGGGTTCTGAGAAGCCCACGCCTGCTCCAGCAGCCGCGGGAGGGGCGGCCGGCCAGGAGGGCACCGAGAGCTGCTCTGTCCCTGAAGTCACGCACTTGCGACACGGTTTCCCGAACTTCATTCCTGGTGCAGAAAGGCATGTTTCTCGACCGAGTGATGCTCCTTTCCCTTCCCTGAAGAACGAGGTCTCCCTTCTGTCGACGCAGAGACCCAACCCCCTCCCCCAGCCTGTCTAGACCGCCACGGGGGTACCGTTGTTTAAACTGCCCAGGATTCGGCCTCGGTTCCCGGAAGATGGGGTGTAGATGAGAACAGAGCGACCCCCTCCCCCACCCGGGCGGTTCTCAGCTGAGCCCGCGAATGGCCGTCACCGTCAGTCCCCATCGGAAGTGACCAGAGCCGGGGCACGCCTCATGTGTGCCCCAGAGTTTCGTGAAACCGCAGAAGCAGTCCAAAGTGAGCTCTCTTAACACAGTTTCAAGCAATTTGGTATTCTACATTTAATGTCAGCCAGGAAGGTGGCTGGTGGCGGGTAACTCCCTCCGTGGGACTTAGAGGCTCATAAACCAAAGAATGCAATATAATCACCTATAGGCATCCACTTTCTTTATCCTTTATATCAGACATAATACGGGTCGTAGTCACAAGTTAATGACAAACCAAGTAGGGCTTCATAAAAGTCATCGTCAAGACGGAAACATCCTCCCATCTGGGCTGCTCCGACAGAGCCTGGCGTCACACGTTGTCTGACGAGAGACGACACCCCTTCCCGGGCGCCGAGAGTCCACCAGGGCTGGACGCTCAGATCCGGTGTCCCCGCCACAGACACCCGGCCACCCGCGAGAGCACCTGCGGCCCCTGCCTCCTCCAACGGGCGGGTCCCCGCGTCCACACGACACGCTCCTGCAGCGCCACTGCAGGAAGGTGGAGCCCTGGCTTCCACGTAAGTATGACACGCTTCCACGTAAGTATGACACGCTTCCACGTAAGTATGACACGCTTCCAAGCGTATCCTGGCAGAGGTTCCTGGCGGGCGTGTGGGCTGCTTACTCTGATCTCCAAGAGAACCGCAAGGGTGACTGCTCTCTGACTGCCCTCCCAGCCACCCCCACCCCTGCAGTAATGAAAGCCTGGGCCACGAGAGGAAGCGTACGCCTGGGAAAGTGTCTGCAGGAGACGCTGTAGCTGATTATCAGGCATCCGAAGACACAGGGCCACGGGGCCATGGGCACCTCGTGCTTCACGTGCTCTCATCTGTGGTGCTACAGCTGTGTGCGCCAGGGAGCCCAGGGTTTAAAGGGCCTGCCCTGCGAGCCAGGCGGCTCCCCCGTGCTGCTCAGATTCACCCCGATGTGGGGTGCAGGACACAGCCGTCTCTAGCCGGGCTGGGACGTCCTGCAAAGCTAGGGTTCAGGGACAGAGCTGGAACCCAGAGGGGCCAAGTCACAAATAAACCACAGTGTCCAGCCGGGACCCCAGCTTCAGCATCAGGACCTGGCCCTGCTCCTTCCCTCCTCCTCTGCCCACCGCCACCACCTCTCCTGATGTGCCCCCCACATTGGTGCCCCGAGCCCT
Source organism: Proteles cristata cristata (assembly GCA_017311185.1). Taxonomy (NCBI): domain Eukaryota; kingdom Metazoa; phylum Chordata; class Mammalia; order Carnivora; family Hyaenidae; genus Proteles; species Proteles cristata. The sequence continues at coordinate 3,622 of JAESUZ010005039.1, forward strand.
GGCCCTGGCGGCCCCATGTCTCCGGGGGCAGAGACGCGTTACTCTGGGTCCCAGAGGTCAGGGAGGGGAGGCTGCAATCCAGGCTTGGCAGCCACAGCCTCCAGGGAGGGGACGAGCCCAAATCGTGAGGACGCTGGGCATGCGTGTGCTGGGGGCCGGGCCGCGCCTGGCGGTGGGCGCTGGGGAAGTCTCCCTGCAGGGAGCTAACATGTCAGCTTCCTGTGCTTTCCCCACCGCCGCTTTCTGGGATGCTCAGAATAACCCCCACGGGACACCAACCGACCTTTTACACCTGTAAGGACACCATTGTGTGCACAGCAAATCTTCCTTTCCCTGCCGGGCACAGGCTTACGGCCACGGGGTGAGTGCCTTCAGTGGACTGCCTGAGACCTCACTGCTGGTCTCCCTCTGAGTACAGGTAGGACTGGAGATGTGGGTGGAGGGGGGAGAGGGAAGGAGGGCGGGGGCGGGAAGGAAGGAAGCCGGGAGAGGGAGGAGGAAGAGGGAGGGGGGAAGGGAGAAGAGGAGGGGGTTGCAGGAAAGGGGAGGGGGGCCTCACAACATTTCGTGCTGAGGGCCCTTGAAAATTGGCCTCGGGGGAGTCCAAGGCAGGCTGCTGGAAGCTTCTGGAAGCCTGCTCTTCAGCACAAGCACAAGCCCCCTGGGAAGCCGAGATCCCAGAGAAGGGCAGATGCCCATCGACCTTTCTCCAGGGGGTCAAGGCCAATGTCCAACCGCTAAACTTCCGTACGGGGGCAAGGGACAAGACTCGCACTTTTAGCCACATTCCTGCACGGGCTAGATTAAGCTCCCTTTCCCAGCACGTGGGTTAGAGACTTCTTTGGGAGCAGTAGACGCTGGTAATCCACACTCCCCCCCGAAACAGTAAACTAAGGTATTTTTACTCTGCTTGACTTCTCTCCGACCGGGGCTCATGTCGACATTCTGTCCATCGCTTCTCCTGTGAGGAGAATATCCAGTCGTCTTAAACACAACCTAAAAGCGACAGCGCTCTGCACTCGTCGCGTCTCATACTGATTCCACCGTGCGGGTGAATTACAGGTGCGCTAGCGGGACCGGGGGCCGCACACGGGCCCGACTCCGCATTCCCGAGGCCCGTGGTCCGGACCCAGTGCCTGACTCACGGGGGAGGGCCGGGTCCTCCGGAGCCGCGCAGGGCGGAGCGTGGCGTTAGCCTCTCCCCGAGGCATCTGCCGCGTGCAAGAACGGTTTCGGCCGCACGGCTGCAGGGGGGCGGAGGCAGGGGTGCTGTACCACCCGCAGCGCCCGGGACGCCCCCACGGAGACTCACTCGGCCCCCGCACCCTAGTGCCGAGGCTGAGAACCCGGTGTCACGGAACGGGGACCTGGGAGGTGCTGCTCCCAGGGTCCCCCAGGCGTCCGTTCCTCGGTGACCTCACGGACCCACCGGATCTTGTCTTTCCTGCCTACCCCTCCCCTCTGTGCAAACGCTCTCCTGGCGCCCTGGCCCCTCGACCTGGCCACGTCCGCGAGGGGCCTCCTAAGGCAGCCGGGTTATTTATTCCTGGGAAGCTCCGAGCACCAGGAAGCCTGTATTTATGGCCCCAAAAGGCGGCTCTTTTATCTGTGCCTGTTGGCTTCTGCTCTCGGGGGCAGCCAGGGGCTTCTCCCCTTCCACACGACGGGCCATCGACATGTGAAGACGCAAATCTCTTCCCGTCACCTTGCCTTTCCCTTCCTCGGGCGCACAGGCCCTCCCGGCCTGCTCGCCTCCAGTGCGGCTCTCTCCGGCCCTCGGGCGGGCCTGGAGCTGCGGGCGGCCCCCCGGGGCCGGGGCTCCACACTCAGGAGGTGTGTGAGGCTGCTCGGTGCCCGGTGCAGTCACGGCTCCCGAGGCCACAGTTTTCTTCCTCACTTCAGTGCGCACGACCCTTTGAAGAGATGTCTCAGGTCCGTGCTGGGGCAGAGCAGGGTGGCGATGGGGGGCTGGGGCCATTTGTGCGGGAGCGGGGCGAGGCCGGGGGAGCGGGGGAGCGCGCCCCACCCAGGGCCCCCGCCCCTGCTTGGCTCATACGCCAGGGGGGAAGTGGGCCTGGAGGTGTTCAAAACTGTAGATTTTTTTTTTAAAGTAAAAGTTGGTCGGGGCGCCTGGGTGGCTTAGTCAGTTGAGCGTCCGACTTTCGCTTGGGTCATGATCTCGCAGTTCGTGGGTTCGAGCCCCGCGTCGGGCTCTATGCTGACTGCCAGCTCAGAGCCTGGAGCCTGTTTCGGTCTGTGACTCCCTCTCTCTCTGACCCTCCCCTGCTCACACTGTCTCTCTCTCTCTCTCCTAGAAATAAATAAGACATTAAAAAAAAGAAGTTGGACATCTGGATTATTTATGTAAACCTTCTCAATTCTGAAAATACAAAACGGGACATTACGGGTTGAAGTCAACCTTAGGGATGTTCATGTCCCCTCCTATGTGGAGTCCTGACCCTCGCTACCTCCGACCGTGACTGTACTTGGGAGACGGGTCTTTTCAGAGGCGAGCGGGCGGAGAGGAGGCCCCGGTCAAGGTGACTGGGGTCCTCACAAAAGGAGGAACTCAGAGGAGACACAGGCCCCGAGAGAACGCCACGGGCACACGTCGTGGGGGGACGAGGGCTGGAGCAGAGCGACTCCCAGCCAGTGGCCGCCAAGGGTTGTGGAGCCACCGGAGGGGGGAGCCGTCCCGGCCCCACCGGGGTCTCGGCGTCCCGGCCCCCAGGACCAGGAGGCAGTAGTGAGGAGTGTGGGAAGCGGGCGCTGGGACGTCTGTGCTCTGCATCAGCCTGGTAGCGGCCAGTCCACACCCTCTGGTGTGAATGGTCCATACGGAGACTCACTCAGAGGTGAAAATTCCTGAAGCCACTTCGGCAGACTCACTACAGGGGGCAGGGCTCGACCCAAGGTGCCCGAGTGACGCCTGAGCATCGCCCCGTCTCGCCCTTTTCCCACTGCTCTCCAGCCCGTATCGTTCAGAGACACAGAACATGCCTGATTATCTGTCTTTGATTGTCCTGGACAAAGTCGCTGACCAGAACAGAACCGAGGGGGTGTGGCCCCGTGAGTTTTCCTCATTAAGTATTTATCTGATTTATCGCCTGTAAGAACGGCTACTTTTCGTGGCCACACATTTATATTCAGGCACTACTGTTCTGCTTCTGCATCTCCGCTTTTGGAGATTCTGTTAAAACCAAATCCCTGGGGCGCCTGGGTGGCTCAGTCGGTTAAGCGTCCGACTTTCGCTCAGGTCATGATCTCGCGGTTCGTGGGTTCGAGCCCCACGTCGGGCTCTGTGCTGACTGCCAGCTCGGAGCCTGGAGCCCTGTTTCCAGAGTCTGTGTCTCCCTCTCTCTCTGACCCTTCCTCACGCTGTCTCTCTCTCTCTCCTAGAAATAAATAAAACATTAAAAAAAAAAAAAAAACAAATCCCTGAGGCCCACTCACAACGTCAACAGCAGCCCCTCCGTCCCCAGAAAGTCACACCCTCAGGGAAGGCACCCACCACCATTGTCCCCTTGAGTGCTCAGAGGTCACTTGCTTGATGGCAGCTCCCGAGCCGGGGTCAGGACAGGCACGCTGGAGCGGGTCCCCAGGCCTGCCCCCCACCCCCCAGCCTGCTCCCCTGGTGGCCCGGAGATGCAGCTGCGAGCCGGACTCTGACCCGGCCTCAGCCTGGAGCGCACCCCCCCCCAGCCGGCAGGCGCCACCGGCTACTCCAGCCTAAGGAACAACACTGATGCCCACTGCCTACCCCAAGCTATCATTTGGTGACCATGCCTTAAAGAGAAGAACTACATAAATGACACCCCACACTCTGAGGTGTCTGAGTCGCAGAAGGCACCAAAGCACGTGTGCCCTGCTCCTCGCGACCAGACAGTGGCCGTCTTCGGGCTAGCCAGCAGGCTCGTGTCGTTATTTCCGAGTCATTGCACGAGTGACATTACGATGCTATGAAAAATAAAAATGGATGGTGATACTTTAAAAACCCATGTTCATGATGGAGTTTGCCTGAGACGCTGCGGACGCCACATTAGGCATCTTCACGACCAGCGTAACACGATCAGTTACACACGCTCGAAGTTGCATTCATCCTCAGGACCGAGGCCAGCACGGCCAGGTGGGCCTCCTCGGCCGCACGGGGCTGGGCCGTGGCCACGGGAGGCCCGGGGGCCCAGCCGGCCGTGCTGAGACTCGCGTCCCCTGCCCGGAGGCTCTGCGCAGGATGCTCAGCAAGGCTGAAAGGGCCCATGGATTAGAAACGGTGCTGCCTGGCTGCCACTGAGTACAACTTCAAACCGTCTTCTCGCTCTGAGAAGGGACGTCCTGCCTCCCCGAGAACGCCAGCCTCGGCTCGCACAGGAGCCAGTTTCCCATGGAAACACCTCGCCGAGCCGGGCGTCTTTCTCCTAAAAATACTCTGTGTCTCCAGCCTTCCGATAACACGTATCGGTGTCCCCTGCGTCACCTCCGTCCCGAATGACTGAGGTTCATTTTGCTTGAACTGATCTTTCTCAAGAAAAGCCTCCCGTACAGGTGGGGAGAGGAGCATGGCAAGTGGGAGGAGCCGGGGGCGGCCATCGCGGGAACACACGACAGGCGCAGGGCCACACGGAAAGGCCCCGGTGATGCGGGAGCCCCTCTCCTGAAATCCCCCCCAGCCCGACCCGCAGAGTCAGGGGGCCCTGGGGAGGTGGAGGCCGGGTGGGGAGGGCCGCGAGGCTGCTGTCTGGGGCTCTGCTCGCTCACAGCCCTCCTTCCGGTAGTTGCTTCTCAGCTCCACTGACTGTGGGCTTGACCGGAGCCTGCGGCCCCTCCTTGGGCGTTATGGAGCGTGGTTCTGGTCTGGGATCAGCCCCCTCGACTGTCCTGAATCTACACGGACCCGGTGCAGGCCTGCCCCCCTTACAGAAGGTTGATGGGTGACTTCCGGCAAATCCGCCACGGAGCCAGCGGGGGGTGCACCCTCACTCTGCTGACATGGTGCCCCGGCGCTTGGGAGAAACTTCTTTTCCTCGACGCCTGCCAAGGTGGAGAGAGACAGGCTGCCCTGTCCCGGGTGTGCCAAGATCACGTGCCGAAGGGACATGAAGGGTGGGCTTAAGAAGGCTCAGGACCCTGGCAGCGAGTGTGTGTGAGTGTGTGTGTGAGTGTGTGTGTGTGCAGCCTGGAGGGATGACTTAGCCAGAAAGGGCAGGCTTCATGACCTTGGCGGTTAACGACTTAGTTGAGTCTTTTTTCCAGCTCAAGCCAAACTGAGACACCAGCGTCCCTGAAAACTAGGGATGAGAACCGAACCCCTAGAGCCTTTGTGGACTAAACAGCCCAGACCCTGGGGCCCGTGTGGACTAAATAAACAGCCCTATGACCTCTGGCCATGGCAGAGGCGGCTCCTGAGCTGGACCCCCAGGTCCCCCACTGGCAGTGCACAGAGGATGGAGGAGACGTGGGCCAAATACACCTGCCTGCAAACTCCTGGCCCTACTTTCCACTGACCTGGAATCAGCCGTCATTTGTGGGGATCACTGGTGTGCCATCAAAATGGGTTCCTGACACTTTCTGAAAGCACATTCACACAAGCATCTGTAGAAATATGTGGTTTGTTTGGTGGTGTCACTCATTTGCCAACCTGAACCCCGCTGCGGGGGACAGGAGGGTGGCCAGTGACTGGCAACGGGACAGCCTGCGGTCCGGGCCACATTGTGGCAATCGCCGTGTGAGTGGCATGTGGGTGCCGTGTGCAGTGCTGTGTGGACGCTGTGTGAGCACCACGTGGACGCGGTGTGAGCGAGGTGGGCAGTGCCGTGTGCGATGCCCCATGCGATGCCGTGTTCAGAGCCATGTGAGCGCCGTGTGTGATGCTGTGTGCCCGTGCACGTGGTGCTGTGTGCTGTGTGCACACCACGTGCGGCGCCTGGAGCCAGCGCTCTCCTCAGTGCCGTCTGCGATCTCTTCCGTTAGAGGGGACACGCGGGTGTCCCTTCACACGCACGAGGGTTTCCCCTCCCTGCAGGTGTGGCCGTGCCCCGGGGCCGCCAGGGCCGACCGACGCTTCGCTTGAAGACGCTTAATCGCCTTGCCACCGCCTGACTCTAGGACGTTAGTACGAAGCCATTTGTCAGCGCTCCTCCCCGTGACTAGAACACACGAGCATGTCATTTGTCTCCACTCTGGCGGCCACGGGCCACTGCCCTCCCCAGAAGCCCAGGCCCCACCTCTGGGCCCGGGCCACCGTGTCCTGACTTCTCTGTGGGTGACTTCTCCTTTTTAACTGCTTATCAATTACCTGTTGTCATCTCTCCTGAGCATTATACACAGGGAGGGAGGGGCCACGAACAATAAATAAATCTGCATAAGTGTGGGACTTGGGAAGGGTGATAAAATCAGAGTAATCTGAATGAACCTGGCAAATAAATTTAGAGTTTCTGAACGATCAGCTAATTCTACAAATAATCACTTGTAGAGAGAGAGGCTATTTTAAAAACAACCCATTTTCTCTGCTTTCGCACACGCCACATAAAACGAGAGATTGACGGAAGCGTTCTTTCCACGCTCGCTTTCCCGGAAAGCACAGACCAGGCTAGAAGCTGGCGGTTATTTAAGGTGGCTCCGTAGGCGCGTGCGGAAAACACTGGAGCTTCTGCGGCTGCTCCGGGCCCCTCCTCCCGCAGAATGCCCGCCCCCCGGGCCCCACGGGGCGTCCTCTCTGACCGCGCCCGGGCTGCTCACCAGCCCCTCCACTTCCGCCGCACCAGGGCCCCAGTCCCTGCGCCACGTGCGAGCGCCAGGCTCCCGGCCGATCTGCAGACGGGCGTCTCTGCCGGGTCCACTCCAGCTGAGGGGTGTAAGAGTTCAGGCTTTCCCGGGGACCCCTGAGCCCCGTTTTCGAGGCTGGGGGAGGGGAGCCTCCCCAGTGCGAGTGGAGGGAAGGACTTCCCGCTTCCGGCCTGGCTCTCAGCATCTAGAAGCTTTGCCGAAATGGCAGCCAACAGAATATGATGCTAAAGTGCTGCCAGGCCACGGGGAGGAGAGCCCCCCTCTGGGGGAAGGGCCCCTCTGAGGGGCTCCCGCAGTCAGGGTGGGCGTCAGGAAGGAGGTACGGGGGCCTCGTGGGAAGCTGTTTACAGGATGAGAGTTCAGGGCACTCATGTCCGGTTTAGGCTGTTAGCTGTTTTGGTCTGTCACAGTGGACGGCAGTGGGGGCTCCACAGTGAAAGTGCCCTGGTGTCGGTGTTGGTGGCACGTGGGCCAGCTTCCCCCAGTCCCTCCGCTGCCGGGGCCTCCGGCTATGTCGGCCGAGCTGGCGGCGGCCAGTGTCACAAACGTCCTTTCCCATGAAAACCTTCAGTGTCTTGGCTTCTGAACCTCTCCTGCTATTTCCCTCCTTCCGCAAAGGCCTCGTCAGCTCACAGTGTGACTGGCCCAGAGGCTCCCTGGATGTGCCACCAAGAAGGCAGCCATGAGGGGCGCCTGGGGGCTCAGTCAGCGCCGGCTTCGGCTCAGGGCGTGACCTCACAGTTCGTGGGTTCAAGCCCCGCGTCGGGCTCTGTGCTGACAGCTCGGAGCCTGGAGCTGCATCCAATTCTGTGTCTCCCTCTCTCTGCCTGTCCCCCATTCATGCTCTGTCTCTCTCTTTCTCAAAAACAAAATAAACATTAACAAATTTCTAAAAATAAAAGAAGGCCGCTATGAGCTAGCTAGTTCGCTGGCGCCTAGTAACCAGACCTTTGCTGAGTCCTTGTTTACCGTGAGGCCCTATGACTGCACCGTGCGAGACGTGCGCGTGAGCAAGTCATGTGGCTGTTTCTACAGATCTTCCCATCCAGGGGGCAGGCACAGACCCTGATAAATGGGAAGATGTGATGAATGCTGCAATAAACAAAATTCCTTTGGAATTTACAGGAAAATATAACACCTTCGGCAGTGGGGGTCAAATTCGTTCACATAATGACTTTTTTATCAGCCTCACGGTAGTCAGTGTCGAGCAGGCCAACAGTCCAGCTCGGGCTGTCTGGGGTCCAGAGTGGGGTGCGGGCTGGGGGGCGGGGCGGTGCCGGCGAGTGCTGGAAGCTCCCCTCCCCACCCAATCGGAAACAAGAGTGAGGTATCAGAATGTATTCACAAATTTCTCTTTCTCCTAAAGAAGCAGACGGCACCCTTAGCTACTGTTATGGGTTGACTTGTGTCACCTCCAAGGAAAGAGATAGATTGAAGTCCTCACTCCCATGTTATGGGCCGAGTTTGTGTGCCCCCAAGATTCATGAAATCCTCACACCCAGGGTGGTGGCATTAGGGGGCGGGTCCCTTGGGAAGAGATTGGGTCATGGGGTGGGAGCCTCACAGTTGGGATGAGCGTCCTTCTCAAAGACACCTCTTCCACTGGGCAGGGACACAGCGGGAAGATGCCATCTACGACCCAGAAAGTGCACCCTCACCAGACACCGAGGCAGCTGGTGCCTTGATCTCGCACCTCCCGCTTCCAGAAGCGTGAGACGTAAATGCTCGTTGTTGAAGCCCCAAGCCTGTGGTAGTTTTGTTGAAGCCCCAAGACAGACCCAGAGACCCCAGCACCTTAGGATGTGACCTCACTCAGAATCAGGCCGTCGCGGATGTAACTAGTTAAGATCAAGTCACAGGATGGGCTCCACCCCAACACGACCAATGTCCCACAAGAAGGCGGCCGTGTGAAGACAGAGGGGGCAGGAGCCTCACGGCGGGCAGGGCAGAGCTGCAGCCCCACGCCAGCAGCGCCAGGGACTGAGCCTGGGGGAGACAAGGAGGGTCCTTCCGGACAGACGCTTCCCCAAAGAGGACGCCCAGATGCCAACAGACACAGGGAAAGATGCTCAGCGTCCCTCCTCATCAGGGAGATACAAATCACAACCACGCTGAGATACCACCTCACGCCGGTCAGAGTGGCTAAAACGAGCAACACAGGAAACAGCAGGGTTTGGCCAGGACGCAGAGAGAGGGGAGCCCTGCGCACTGTTGGTGGGGATGCAAAGTGGTGCGGCCGCCCGGGAAACAGTGTGCAGGTTCGTCCCGAAGTCGGAAATAGAACTCCCCTGTGATCCAGGAGTTGCGCTTCCGGGTGTTTATCTGGAGGAATTGGAATCGGCATCTTGAAGAGGTGTCTGCACCCCCGTGTTCTCTGGGACATTATTCACAACAGCCAAGATGCGGAAACGACCCCAGCGTCCACCGACGGATGAGGCGCAGCTATATAGGGGACTATTACTCAGCCATGAAAAAGGAGATCTTGCCATTCGCAGTGACATGGAGGGACCCTGAGGGCGTTACGCTCGGTGAAGTAAGTCCACACAGGAGAAATGCTGTTGATCTCTTATACGTGGAATCTAAACAAGTCAGACTCACAGAAACAGGGTAGATAAGGGTTGCTGGCGGGCGGGTGTGGGGCGGGGACGTTGGTCAAAGGGTACGAAATCTCGGGCAGCAATGAGCAGGCCCTCCGGTGCCCTGCACGGCCTGGCGTGACTGTCGTCAGCAATGCCGTACCATGTGCTTGAAAGTTGCTAGGAGGGTAGATCTCAAATGTTCTCACCACAAAAACAAACAGAAAACCCCAAACGGCCGTCAAGAACTTTGAAAGAGAGCGTGGCCTTGCCGACGCCTTGATTTCAAACTGCCAGCCTCCAGACTGAGGAGCGCACGTGTGAGCTCCCCGCGGCGTGTGCGCTGGCTGGCGGCGGCCCCGGGACCCGCTGCAGGCGGCGCAGGACCCCTCGTGGGCACATGCTTGTTTGCCAAGTCATTTTGTGACGACACTTGTACTTACAGCCAGCTGAAAATCCAAAGGAAGAGTCAACCGCAATTTTTAACCCGGATGGCGCTGGAATTCCCAGCAGAAAAGGAGGTATGGGGGGTGGTGGCAAGAGCTGGGGGCTCTGCTCTAGCGTGTGACTCGCACGCGGGGGGGGTGGGCCAGACACACTTTTCCAGCTCAAAAGGCCCTTGCAGGGAGCTCGGTTAACAGCCATGGAGTCCAGGCTCCGCATGCACACACATGCAAGCACACACACCCACACCCACAAGGCATGTGTGTGTACTTTCACACACACGCTCACAAGCACACTCACACGGGCACATGCGTGCACACACATGTCAACACACGCACTGATGCACACACGCACACACATTGTGCACACACCCACCCACCCACGTGCACACAAGCACATGCACACACGTGCACAAGCACACCCACCCACCCACGAGCACACACTCACACACGCACGTGCACACACCCACACACGCACGTGCACACAAGCACATGCACACACGTGCACAAGCACACCCACCCACCCACGAGCACACACTCACACACGCACGTGCACACACCCACACACGCACGTGCACACAAGCACATGCACACACTGCACAAGCACACACACCCACACACGTAGACACACTCCACACGCACGTGCACACAAGCACATGTGCACACACGCACAAGCACACACACCCACACGAGCACACACACTCATGCACACACCCACACACGCATGCACACACAAGCACATGCACACACGTGTACAAGCACACCCACCCACACACGTGCACACACATTCCACCCACATGCACACAAGCACATGTACACACGTGCACAGCACACCCACCTCCACACGTGCACACACTCCACACTCATGCAGCCAGCACATGCCACAAGCACACTCCACTCACACGTGCACACCTGCCACACGCACACACTCCACACACGCACGTGCACACAAGCACATGCACACACGTGCACAAGCACACCCACTCACACACGTGACACACCCCACACGTGCACACACTCCACACACGCACGTGCACACACAAGCACACGCATGCTACTCCACCCACACACGTGCACACCCACACACGCACGCACACACACCCACACACGCACGTGCACACACCCACACACACACGTGCACACAAGCATGCACACAAGTGCACAAGCACACCCACCCACACACGTGCACACACCCACCCACACACGTGCACACACCCACACACGCACGTGCACACACCCACACACGCACGTGCACACAAGCACATGCACACACGTGCACAAGCATGCAACACATGCGTGCACCCCCCCATTTCTGTGTCAGTGAGACCAGACACACCTCACACCCCCGCTGCACTGCAGAGTGACTGTAAGATCTCTGTACGCCCGGATTTTCTCTAAGTCAGACGGCCGCCTCTCCTGGTTAATGAGGGGAGATTTGCTGGAAGTTCCAAATTGAATTAAGCATGTTCAGAAATCCCTTTCAAGAAGAGCTCACTCGGTGGAGCTGGACACCGGACTCCTGGGAGTTGGGACTGTGCCAGAACGAAGCGTCCCGGCCGCAGACAGCGCTGCCCGCTCGGGGGGGCCGGCGCCTGACCGCCCGTGAGCCCAGTGCACCCCAGCCCCACGCCCTGGACGCCGCCCCCAGCGTCCCGGGCACCTCTCGGGTCGCGGATCCCACAGGCCCGGCCCCTCCCTCCCAAACCAGCACCCGAGGCCCCGCGGTCACCGCACTTAGACACCTTCTCCCTCCTCCATTCCTGCTCCCACAAGCTCAGGCCTCCACGTCTCTTGCCCTGAAAGGGGGGCTCTTGCCTGCTCCCCGGTCCCCGCACTTGGGAGCCTTACCCCAGTGCTGATGATGCCGACAGCGAGGGTTTTATGCACAATGGGCTCTAACTTCCGGTTTTGACACTCAGGGCAAGCAGTGCCTCGGCTCTCCCAGGAGCACCACCCACGTGCGGGGATGGAGAGTCGAGGCACCGAGCAGCTCTGGGACCCTCAGCAGCCCTAGGAATCGCAGACGCACCAGAGTGGCCTCCACCCAAAGTGACTCTCACGCTTCAAAAAAAATCTCAAAATGGAAACGTGAAGGGCGAATAGTTCCCAAAGGACTTGTAATTTATTAAGAATTTAGATGACCAGAGGCGGAAATGTGTTTATCTGCAGAGGTTGCTTACAAATAGTAGCCTGAAACTTTTCATTTTATCTTGTAATTAATTCATAAATAAAACACAGCAATTATAAAGATAACGATTTTCCATTTGAAAAAGTAAGAACTTTCAAATATCAGGTCATTGAAGTATCTTTTGTTTATTATCAGAGCCATAACCCCTAAATTTCAATTTACATTGTAATATGTATTCAGTTCCCACAGTTAACGTGACATACCGAGTTTAGTTTTCGTGAATTACGCTTTTTCTTGCATTATTCATTTAAGACAAATGAAAAAGTACTCATATATAAAATGGGGCAAAGTCAATATTTGATTTTATAGATTATCAATATTTTAAAGATTATATAAAATGAACTTTATAACATAATTTTTAAAAACATACAGTCTAGGGGCACCCGGGTGGCTCAGTCGGTTGAGCGTCCGACTTTCGCTTAGGTCATGATCTCGCGGTTCGTGGGTTCGAGCCCCGTGTCGGGCTCTGCGCTGACTGCCAGCTCAGAGCCTGGAGCCTGTTTCAGTCTGTGACTCCCTCTCTCTCTGACCCTCCTCTGCTCACGCTCTCTGTCTCTCCTAGAAATAAATAAAACATTAAAAAAAAAACCATACAATCTAAAATAAAACTCTTTTACTTAAAAATTACCTGGTTTTCCCATATACTATGCAAAAATAAACTGACGTTTATTTATTTGTTATATTTTTTATTTTAGAGTATGTTCATGCGTGCACAGTTGGAGAGGGGCAGAGAGAGGGAGAATCTCAAACAGCCTCCACACCGAGCATGGAGTCTATGTGGGGCCCCAACTCATAACCGTGGGGTCAGCACCTGAGCCAAAACCAAGAGCCGGACACTCAGCCGACTGAGCCGCCCAGACGCCCAAATAATGAACTTTCAAAACACCTTTCAGTGGGGTAACTGTCTTCTCCAGAAACGATGCAGGGCCCCGCCCTCACACCAGGTACAAAAATTAACTCAAACTAGATCAAATACCCAAAGGTCAGAGAACAGCTATGAATGTCTTAGGAGAAAACACAGGTAGGGGCATGAGTTCTTGGATAGGACACCAAAAACACAGGCAAGAAAAGAAACAAATAGGCAAATTAGACTTTATCAACTTAAAACCTTTTGTGTACAAAGCACATCGCCCGGAGGCGGATGGGTCTCCCCCAGGAGGGGAGAGCGGCGTGGCCCCTACCTCCAGGAGGGGAATGACGTCCGGAGCACACAGGCAACCTTACAGCGGACAGTCCAGCGGGGACACGGGCCAAGGACTCAGGCGGACGCTTCTCCAAAGACGTCCGAACGGACGCCGACCGCGGGAGAAGGCGCCGTGGTCACGGCCGTCGGGGAAAGGGCACCGGGCAGGCGCGGCTTACACCCGTCGGCAAGGCTACTGCGGAACAAAACCTGGCACCGCACGCTCGGGGGGGCGCGCAGCCGGGTGGGGCCGTCGGCGCAGTGGCGGCGGGGACGTAGGCAGCGGCAGCCGCCACGGTGACTCTTCCGAAAACAGGGAATCACCACACCCGGCAGCCCCACTTCTCAGGACGCTCGTAACACAACGGAAAACAGGCCCTGGACGGACGCCAGCCTCACAATAGCCTAAGCGTAGACGCAGCCGAGCCTCTGTCAGTGGACGGCGGGTGTAAAACGTGCTCCGTACACGCAACGGAAGGGTGTCCGCCCGGGGGAGGGAGCCTGACCCCTGCATCACGGACGAGCCTGGAGCACGTGCTCAGGGAGACCCCAGCCCGCCACACGGGGACCGACGCCCTGTGATCCCACTTCTGGAGCCGTCAGGTCCACAGACAGAGCAGAGGGTGGGCGCTGGGCACGGGGGCGGAGGCTCAGTGGGGGACAGTGAAAACATCCTGGACGCGGATGGTGGTGACGGGTGCAGAGCAGTGCAAATGTACTTAATGCCCCGAACTTTACCTGAAAATGGCTAAAATGGTAAATTTTTGGTTTTGTGCATTTTACCACACTATAGATAAAAAAGAAACAAAGGATATAATAGTGGGAAAACACCAGATAGGGGGCTTCTCGGGATCAGGCGTTCTCGAGAGAGGGTTTGACAGGTGGGAAAGCAGACGGTGGACGCAGGAGGTGCCGAGGGGCCTCAGGGCAGCCCCGCCGGCCCAGCCTGTGCCCCAAGCTCTGGCCAGCACCCTGGGGTCAGAGCCCGGAGCCCTGCGGGGCAGCGCCTGTGTCTCTGACAGGGCATCCCTCCTCCTCCGGCTGGGGCATCTCCCCGGGGCCCCGTGGGCCCGCACTCCGTGTGGCCTGTGCCACGGGCCGTCGGGGGCCCGCTGAGTGTCCTGCGCGGAGCTCCTCAGCGGGGGAGCCGTGCCAGGCGAGCGTGCATCTCTGATCTGCACCCCTGAACTGAGGCCCCGGTGGCAACAGCCCACTTATCCCCCAGGGCCTTCCTGACAAGGCCAAGGTCGGCCAGGCGTGCTTGACCTTGAGGGGGGCTATTACGCTACACGGCTCCTGAGGCCCACGGGGAGGGAGGCTTACAGGCTCTTTGCTGGAAGGAGTCAAGCACCGCAGCTTTCTGAAGTTGTGACATTTGGCTCTGGACGGTTCCCCTGGCATGTGAAGGCGGGGGCTCGGGCGGGCGGGGGAGGGAGGCCGTACAGTGCTCCCTATTACAGCCTCACACGGCATCTTCTGGTTCAGTAGACAAAACAGCTTTAAAGTTCAAGGCTAATTCAAATTGGATTTTAGAAACACAAAGTCTTAAAACATTTGTACCAAACTAAGGGATTACACTCTTATCTTATCCTCAGAAAAGCTTTTGAAGAAGTGGGGGAGAAAAGGGGAGCTCACATTTTAAATTGGGCCCTCAAAACTCGTCCGTCTGTGGCTCTCCCTCTGGCTGGCTGCCTGTTATCAAAAGGTAGAAGTCTTAGACTATTGAAAAAAGGATTTGCATAAATTGCTTTCACCTGCCTCTTATATGAGGTTAATGAAATTGGAACAAAAAGGAATGAATCCTGAGCCCAGCGCAGACCTTGAGGCCCCAGAAGAAACTTTCAGGAACCCCCCACCCAGACCCGCCTGGAGAACCCAGAGAGGGGCCCCCCAGTGGGTCCTGGCTCTGCTGCAGCCCCCCGAGGAAGGTCAGCCTGGCGGGGCGCACTCGCCGGGGTGGGGTGGGGACTCGCACACAGCTGGGCTCAGACGACGGGTTCCGGGTGGTAAGGAGCCAGGCAATGACTCTTGGGGGAGAGCAGACGGGGCGGAGCTCGGGAAACACGGGAAGGTGCTCGTGCCCTCGATGCGTGAATCTTCTTGGGGCAGGACTTCATTACACGCAGTACAGAGGGCTTCACTTTCCGCCTGCCCACCTTCGAATTTTCATATATATATATATATTTTTAAATTTTTTGTGACTTTTTTTTTTATTATTATTATTATTATTTTTTATTTTATTTCTAGGAGAGAGAGAGAGAGAGAGAAAGACAGCGTGAACAGGGAGGGTCAGAGAGAGAAGGAGTCACAGACTGAAACAGGCTCCAGGCTCTGAGCTGGCAGTCAGCACAGAGCCCGACGCGGGCCCGAACCCACGAACCGCGAGATCATGACCTAAGCGAAAGTCGGACGCTTAACCGACTAAATCACCCAGGCGCCCCTGTGACGTTTTAAATTAATTTTTTTTAATTTTAATTTTTTTATTAAAATTATTTTTAAATGTTGATTTATTTCTGAGAGAGAGAGAGAGAGAGAGAGAGAGTGACCGTGTGAGCAGGGGAGGGTCAGAGAGCGAGGGAGACACACAGTCTGAAGCAGCTCCAGGCTCCGTGCCTACATGGGCTCGAACCCACGAACCGTGAGATCATGACTTGAGCTAAAGTCAGACGCTTAACCGACGGAGCCCCCCAGGCGCCCCTGAAGTTTCATATATTTAAAAGAAGAAATCTGGGGCACTGGTGTAGGTCCGGTTTGTCCAGAGGGCGCCGGAACCCCACGGGCTGCTCTTAGGCAGTGGCTGAGGTGCACACAGCAGCCCGGGGGTCGGGCCGGCCCCTTCTTTTAACACGCTTGTGCCCCGAGTTCCTAGAAGGCGTCTCTTGGAGGAAAGGGTCCTGCTGCTGAGACTGTGTGAGGACCGCCGTTAGCCGCAAGGGCAGATCTGGAAGCCTGAGCGTGGACGAGACCTCTTCCCCAGTGACCTCTGTGGGTCCGCAGGGTTGCAGGGGGTGGGGAGGTGGGCACATCCTGGGGGGCTCTCTTTCAGGAGAAAACAAGACACGTGTGTTAAAGATACGGTCTCCAAAAGCACGTGAAGCCCCAAGAAAAACATGTCCACCTCCCTCGAGGGTCAAGGTTATGGGAAAATTTGGGGAATGGCCCCCTCAGGTAGCGGGGACGTCACACACACACGCGATGTTAACCAGGGCAGGGAGCAGCCAGGCAGTGCGGTTCTGGCGCTCCGCGTATGGCGCAGGGAGCGTGCACCCCGTGGGCACCTGGCCCGGAAGCCCGGCAGTCCTCAGGGGCGAGTTTCCCGGTGACTGCAGCCGCCTTGGAGTTCGCCCCACAGACAGGCGCAGATGGGTCCCCACGAGCTGTGCCGAGCGTCTGGGAGGCGGGCACCTAGCCGTTCACGGGGCCACGTGGGGCCTGGGCCCCGCGTTTCCTGAGCCACCTTCCTGGGTCTGCAGGCCCGGATCTCGGCTGGAACCAGGGTGGCGCTCCCCCCGCCCCCCGCTCCCGTGGTTGTCTTACCGAGGATTAGAAAATCCCCCGACCTCTCTGAAACGCGCAGGCCGCGTCTGATACAGGGCACGGCCGTGGCGTAGCACACAACATGCCAGGTCTGGAGGGCACACAGGGGCTCTCGCAGACAGCCGCGCGGCGGGCCTGGAAGCCGGAGCTGCCCGTTGGAATCTGCTCTGCGGCCCAGCCCTGGGCTCCCAGCCCCTTCCCCAGGCGGGACCCACTGGGGCGGCCCAACCCACTGTCTGTGGCCGTGACTCCCCCTAAAGCACCTCTCCCTTGGGGCTGCTTCCAGACTCCCCACCTTCCTTGTGGTGACCTCACCACCCGCTCCCCATCATCACTCTGGCCAAGGGGTGCCCGGCGTCCACCCACATGGTTTCCTCTGAGATGTGCACTGTGGCCCGTGGTCCACGTCTCTTCCAGGCTCCTGCCCAGCACGGCGCCCTGGCTCAGAGCACACAAGCTCACCGAACCCGACCAGCACACGGAGGTCCAGGGACGAATGGGTCTTGGCCCGGCATCCCCTGGAAGGCCAACCGTGGCAGGAGACCCGTGGTCAGGAGGCAGGGCCCTCCTGGTGGGGGCCCTGCTGTGGCCCCACGCCTGGAATCGCTCCTGGGACTCTCGCTCTGGGAAGGATGGGGTCCCGTCGGCTGGACCCCATGGCTAGTAGGTCGGCTGGGCAAGCACGCTGTCCCGTTTCGTCTGCTCCTCGTATCAGGCTGGGAGCTCTGTCCGCATCTCGAACTGTCACTCGGTGTCACTGAGCATGACGTGTCTCTTACGTGCCTGCACCTCCCCTCTGTCCTTCGAGAAGCTCTACTCAGCGCTGACGCTGTCGGGACGCGAGGCAGCCTGGCGGCCTGCGCTCTCCATCCCACAGGATGCCCTCTGAACTGGCCACATCACCGCCCGACGATGTGGGGGCCGAGCCCACCTGAGTGCTGTCTAGCCCAGCCTCTTGGCATCTCACCCCCACTGGGCACGCTTCCCGAAAGCAGGCTCCTGCAGTGCCCAGTGCCCTCGACGCGGCCTCAACGGGGTCTGGACGCAGCGGGCCTGCCCAGGACTTTGCACACGATTCGCCACTACTTCACTCCCTCCTACAGAGCTCTTGCTGGCCACGTCCACCCGTCGCTTGACTCTAACATCTGAGACCTACGGACTCTTCCCCGAGGTCTGCCTGAAGGCTCCAGGTCATCACGGCTGCTTCCTGCCACTTCTGCACCGTGTGGAAAGCTCTCCCACGGCGAGATTGCATCGTGTTACAGCTGCTGGCTGGTAACGTGAACCGCGCAGCCACCAGCACGGTGTCTGGCACATAACAGGTGCTCAGTGAAACTTTCCTGAAGGAATGGATACGTCAGTCAGTGGGATGTCTTTGGGGACAGAGACTTGGTGTCACTCATCTTTGTGTCTGCGGCATTTAGCACAGTAGCAGACAGTGAATGCTCTGGAAATGGCTTTTTCCAGGAAAGCACAACCTATTCTTGAAAACAGGTTTCTAACCCACTTCTACACGCGTACTTTAATAGGAGGGCTGTATCGTTAGAGTAAATTACAGCTGCTTGGGTCTGCGGCAGATAGAGGGGAAGCAAGGCATCATTTCAACATCTTCCAGTCCCAGAGATGTACAAATATTTAACAACATCCCAATGACTAAACGGTGACTCAGCCAAGACTCCCTGAATAAATAATTTTCTATTCTTGACTCTTAAGAAAATGTTACACGACTGTACTTACACTTGGAACACAGCCATTTCCTTTTGGCTTTGAAACAATAACATGAAGCTGCCGTGATGACCGGAAACCACACATACCACCAGCGATTGCCCATCCATCCACGCACATTGTGGATGCGGAACACAAGGCCAGGTGGCCAGCCAGTCAGAGGCAAACCCGAGACAGGACACAGCTTGGCTCGAAGCCACTACTTCTCCCCACAGCAGCGTGGCACAGGGGCCAGCCATGCGGTGGTCAAGGCGACACGCACCTCCGGCTACCGAACAGAAGCCATGCATGGCCCACAAGAGGCACCTCCGCAGGGAAGCCTCAGTCCCGATACCGACTGCACAGGCGTGCTGATTTAGTGCCTCCGGGGCGTCTACCATGGTGGACTCTGGCCAGAGTCGTGCCATTGCTGTGGCCTGGGGGCTGACGGAGTCCCAGCCTCCAACAACTGTTAGTGGACTTTGGTGGACATCAAACCACCTCTTCCTGACTGCTACCCCCGTGGCCCCGACACTGCAAGCTGTGTAAGTAACTCGGCTCAAAATCACAATCTCACGACGAGACTGGCTGTTGTGACCAAACAGACACAGCAAGCAACACTTGACCAAGTTTGGCCGAAAAACCAACCATACTTGTTAGTGGGCTGTGTCAGTTGGGTAAAATTGATGCCGTGGCCATGCGGGGGGCATCGGTGGGCCCTGGCCGTGGCCACCTGCATGGCCGCCGGGCCACTCGTGTGGCTCAGGGCTGATCTGCTGTCCGGGCCGTCTGGCGGTCTGTGTCTTACCTGGGAACCTGACGCGTACAGCTTTGAATCTGGCCCTCGGAAATTAGGGTGCTTGAAACAAAGTGAGCTCTTTATTTATTTATTTATTTTAATTTTTTTTTTTTTAATGCTTTATTTCTAGGAGAGAGAGAGAGAGACAGCGCGAGCAGGGGAGGGTCAGAGACAGAGGGAGTCACAGACTGAAACAGGCTCCAGGCTCCGAGCTGGCGGTCAGCACAGAGCCCGACGCGGGGCTCGAACCCACGAACCGCGAGATCATGACTCAAGCGAAAGTCAGACGCTTAACCGACTAAGCCACCCAGGCGCCCCCAAAGTGAGCTCTTTAAAAAAAGGAGCAGATGGAGCTAGCATACATGGAAGTCTATTTTTAAAAATATTTTAGAAAACTACGAAGAGATCAAATGACATAAAAACACTTGGAATTACAGAACATGATCTGACTGCCGGGCTGGTTCGAAACGCTCAGGGTGTAGGGCGTGCACTCTTGCCAATCTTGATGTTTTCTACACGGAGGCGTGCAGCAAGTGTGGGGCTGAGCGAGTCCTCTGTCCACGTGTCTGTCCGGAAGCATCTGTCTCCCGACAAACACGTGGGTCACGATGACTTTGGGGACAAATTTGCACCCAGCACAGTACTGATAATGACAGTGGTAATGGCCCGTGTGCACATCGGGCTGTCTCACAAGACTGGGGTTGGTCTAGGCGTCAGAGCAGGGGGTGAGGTGGTGGCTCCCCAGGGGGTGTGACAGACACGGCTCGGGAGATGGCGAGATGCCTGGTGCCCACGTTCCGACTACGGAAGCTTGGTGCAGGCGTGGTGTGCCCGGGGGGAGAGTGACCCTGTGTCCTGGGGGTCCCTGGGGAGGGTGACCCTGTGTTCTGGGTGTGTGGGGGGGTGACCCCATGTCCTGGGTGTGCCCGGGGGGGTGACCCTGCATCCTGGGTGTGCCTGAGGGGGGTGACCCCGTGTCCTGGGCAGGCCTGCTGCCTGTGGTCCCAGCGTGGCCATCAGGAGCCTCTGTGCACTGTCAGGGGCGTCTCTGGTTGGGGGGGTCCCATGACCCTCGCTGTGGCCCCGGCCTCCCCCCAGCTGCCACTCACCATGTGTCGGCTCTGGCCTTACTGTTTTACAGGGTGCTTGGGACTGAGCTGTGTCCCCAAATCCTCACGTTGAAGCTCTAATGCCCAATGGAACAGTATTTGAAAATGGGCCTTAAAGAAGTAATGAAGGTTAAATGAGGTCATCAGGGTGGGCCCTGGATGTGACAGGGGTGGTGTCCTCATAGGGAGACGAGGGAGGCCAGGGATGCTCATGAGGTCAGAGGGACGACCACGTGAGGGGCGGGGGGAAGAGGCCACGGGAAGACCCAACCCGCCCACACCTGGACTTTGGACCACGCCCCCCCAGCCCCCGCCAGACTCTGAGGAAATACGTGTGTGTTTGTTACAGGCTGTCCAAGCTGACGGGGACAGAGGGCGTCGGGGACACGGGCCCACCTTCAGGCCCAGCACCTTCCTCGGGACGCTCAGAACCACCGTGGACGACGCTCACGTCCCCCTGCGCTCCGTGCGCGGCTGGTTTACTTCCGTGAAGTCCTCCCACTTCGGGAGAAAAGCCAAGGCAAGGGTACATTCCACCAGGGCCGGGCGGGGCGCGCGGGCTCGGAGCCGAGGGCTCGCAGCTTCCATGTCCCCGGCAGCTCCTTCTATCCTGGTGAGACCGGAGGTGACATTTCTAAAGGGTAGAGTGAATTCGCTGCGGCCGCGGGAGTGCTCCCCGGGCCTCGGGGGCCGTCACACCAGGCGTCCGGGACAAGCAGGGGCGAGCTCAGGTTCCGGCCGCGTGAATTCCACACATTCACTTAAGCTCATTTGACCAGGGTCTCAGGAAGCCGTAGCGCACAATCAGGTCTGGCACCGACGTGTACCTTCGTGCATTTCCCCCTCACTGCACGGCCTGGCAGGATTCGCCTCCGTGGACGGGCTAGGAAACGCCGTTACCGTCGGGTGTGGGTGTGCCACACCGTTGCGTGGCACTGCCTGGCGGCCGGTGGGTCCTGCACTCAGAGAGCACGTGTGCATGAGGAAGCGTGGGGCTCTGTGACCGTCAGCCCTCAGCTCCGGGCCGTGCTCGAACTTTGTGGCCTGGGGGCTTCGGAGGATGGCCCGTCTTTAGCAGTTAGCTCCCACACCACGGTCAAGTTACACGGCCTCCCGACTTCCCTCTCGGCACCCAGCTATTTCTGTCCCGATTCCGTGGTCCCCTGTGACAGCAGGGCAGAGAGAGCCCGGACTTTCCTGTCACGGTGGTTACGTGTGGCAGAAATGGGACACTGACATTGGTCTCGTGTCTTGGCCGAAGGGCCGGCCACGACGTGCAGGGCAGAACCGCACCGCGTCCTGCAGGGGCTGCTGGAGAGCCGGGGACAGGCAGCTGCCCGGGCACCAAGGGCACCGTGAGGGACTGACCACCCCCCACGGAGTCCGGAGTGCACAGCCCCTGCGGCCGGGACAGGGCGCCCAGAGGCGTTGAGGGGTGGGGGTGCCTGTGGCCCTCGGGCCGGGCCGGCAGCCTCAGAGGACACGGCTCACGGGGACACGCCGGTGAGAGGGGGGAGGCCCTGCTTCTCAGCTCAGGGCCCGGCCCGCAGCTAGAGCCCAGCCCCGTGCGACTCCAGGGCCCCAGAGCGCCGCCCTCTTCTTCTGGATTTTAGATTTTATTTCACCATAAGTGCTCTCACTTTTAAGCAACATTAAGCCCTCTTGGTATTGCTTTGCTTTTAAAAGATCTACCTACTGTTTATCGTGTCGGTTAGAACCAGGTGGTCACAGCCCGCTGACCACGAAGCCGTGGGACCACACACCACGCACAGGCAGTGCGCTCACGGGCGCCAGGAAGGGTGGCACAGCTTGGGTGTCAGGAAGGAGGCAGGGCACGAGCCGCTGTGGTGTGAGGTCTGCCGGGGGAGCCACGGAGCAGGGAGGACACGCAGATGTGGGGGTGCGGGATTTCGTGGAAGGTCTCAGGGCCTCCAGATGCCGGCGTGTCCTGTGGCCTGAGCCCAGACACAGGACGGCAGGACCGGCCCTGGGTGAGGGAGGGCCCCGTCTGCGGCGGCCCACGGCCACCTTGGTGTGACCAAACTGCTCCCCGTGGGAGACCCAGCTCCTGCTCTGACACCTACGCTTTGCGGTAAATGAAACAGCTTGTGTTTGGTGTTTAAGCGTCAAGTTCAGCCCTGCGCCTTCCCGGGTAAGATGAGAGCTCTGTGTCGCGTCATACTTGCGTAGGGGGACCAGGCCCTCCAGATGTTCGCAAGCCAGAGTCCGACTGTTTGGCCGCCGCCAGTGGACCTCCGTGTGGAGGAAGACGGAGGCGTGGGGAGTGGAGAGGGGGAAGTGGAAGGAAGAGAGCCGACCCCGACCTCTGGAACGTAGGGGTTAAGCTGTGCGAGGTCATTGTTTGTAGGCACTTCCTGTTGAGATGGTCTCTTTCTTCCAATGAGCTCGAGCCATTTACTCGGGAGTTTTCACTTCTTGTCCACAATCCCCTGTGGCCCAGGGACATGTTTCCCTGTAAAATATATCAGGGGCGAAGACGAGGCACTGGCCCCGGGCCACCCAGCTGAGCTGAACTCCGGTCCTCGGGTCCTCAGCTCCCAATGAACTTTCATTTCTCCTCATTGCCTAAGTAACAGCAGCTCATGACATGTAGGAAAAAGCAGCAGCTGTAATGTTGGCCCGGCCGGCCCCGGGGCCGCTTTCACAATGTGCGATTCGTGCCCCCGCCTCCTGTACTGGGTCCCCCTTACTCTCTGACACCCGCCCCCAGAGCCTTACATGCTCTGGAGACGGCTGTGTCGTGAGCCCTTCCCACCTAGGGCCGCGTTCCATCCCAGTTTTTCCCGAGCGGGGGAGCCAGGCTCTCCCTGTGGAAGAGCGGAAGGTACCGGCAGGAAGCCGAGGCCGGCGTTTCAGTTTGGGGATAACAGCCCTTCCCGAGGTCTCTCTGCCAGTGGACACAGTGACACCTCAGTCCCAGGCAAGCCCGGGGGCTAACTCAATGCCCTGGGCGCTGCCCTGGGCGCTGGGCACTGGCCTCTTCCTTTGCAAGTGCTGACCCCACAAGGTTGTTGCTGGATCAGATACTGAGTACGGAAGATGCTCTACTTCAGTCCCAGACACAGCACCTCTAGTGCCGCCATATTGGTTTTTGTGGGTAAACCAAAGGTGGAGGTGCTTTGGGTGTTGGCCACAGAGAGCAGTGGGCACCTCCCCAAGTGATCATTCTGAGGTCTGAGCTCTCACTTACATGCACAGCCAATCTCTACATACTTGTCCGGACGGGACGCTCACTGGGGGGGATGGGGGCGGGGGGAACACCTGCTGACGGCCCCTGTTGAGCAGACGGTTTTCCGCACCGACCTCTGCCTCGTCCAGGAATGAAAAGCCAGCCAGTGTCGAGGCTGCCCTGCAGCCCAGGGTCACCTCTAGTTCAACCAGCATTGGAGGCCCGGCTCATGCTTGGCCACCCTGCTTCCTTATTATAACTGAAATAATGTGATATTTGGTGTTTTAAGCACGAGAATCACCGTCGTGGGTCACGGCGGGGAAGATGAAAGCCCCGCGCTGCAATCCCTGTGACCAGGCTCCCACGCCTGCGCAGCTGAAGGCTTCGGTAGCTGAGTTTTATATTTACATTTGTTTCAATATGCGTTTTAAGCGTGGTTTTTAGTTTTTGCTGATTCGGCCAACAGGACTCCCCTATTCCACGTGCCTCTATCACCTCAGTCTAACCACACTGTAGACATAACACACTTTTTAAAACATTGTGACCTAATTCCTGATCCTGGAAGTAGATACACGTAATTTACATGCTCTAATTTAATGTCTTCTCCGAGGTGAGGTTCTCACAGCGAGAGGGACACTCGGTTAGTGACCGAGCTGCAGACGTGCAGGTTGACGGTCCTTCGGCTGTGGTTCTGGGCAGCCCCTCCCCCCACGCCCACTGCCCAGGGGCGCTTACGGCAGAGCCCGATGGCACGGCAGGGGCATGCCGGCCGCCACCAGCGCTGGGTGCTGGCGGCTCCCGGGGCCAATGAAAATGGAATATCGTCGCTTTCCCGTTGTGCTGGGCAGGCGCTGTCTCTGGAGAGGCTCAGGCTCGGAGACTGGCTGAGAGCCGCGCCTCCTCCCCCCCAGCCCCGCAGGCATCGGCAGGGGCGTCTCCACTGCCCTGTCTTCAGTAGCCGCCTTTCTTGTGCTTAGAGGAAATAAACATTTCCTGGCTGAGGAATGAGGTTCCCAGCAAGGACCAGGCGAGGATGCTGGTCCCGTACCAACTGCAGCAGAGAGGACTCAGCCTCTGTGTTGCGTGTCTCCTCGTGGAAACTGAGGCAGCTCAGGACGAACCAGGCACCTGTTCCATTTATTTCCGGTGGAAAGACTATCAGCGGCAAGGCAGCCAAGGTCTGAAACTGCCTGGATAATGTTTATGTTTGCCATTTTTGTGTCAACTTCTTAATTCAATGCATATTTAGTGAACAGCTACTACGTGGTAGGCGTGCCTAATTCAACAAGTCTGATGGAGGAGACGAAGCATAAAGCACTGAGCACGAGGTGGCCGGGCGGGTGAGGACAAACAGACGCCTTGTGACAGAGGGCCAGGGAGCATCCAGCTTACAGACGGAGGTCAGAAAGCATCCCTAGACACGGAATTAGATTCGAAGAGTTTGGAATTCAAATAAATGGGAGATACTCGAACTTCTGAGACCCTATCAGCAGACCATTCGGTGCTTTACATAAAAGCCACGATAAAAACGGAGTCCATTCTAGAAATAATAATACAGAACAGCCCTTTTGTAAACATACCCAGAATCTCATAAATAGAGTTCTAATACCGTAGTCATTATAGCGAATTTACGATATGGGATTGGGTCTGTTTTTGAGTTTTGGGAAGTGGTAGAAGTCTGCTCTTGCACGTTTAGGTGTGTGAGCTGCGTTAGGATACGCCTGTCAGAGGGCAGGTGAGAACAGCCGTGCGCCGCGTCTGCGCCCGACGGGCTGAGGGCAGGCAAGGCTCCTCCCACGTCCTTACCACCAGCTAAGTCCCGGCAGAACAGAGGGTGAAAGGGAACGGATTAAAGCCCCGGAATGGCCTGGGCCCTGCCCCGGGCCGCCCAGCATGTCGCCGCCCCTTTCCCGAGGGCCTAGCGCCCAACCCGGATCCTAATGCTTCTGCCCCTCGACACCTCAGGCCGTCACAGCCCATGCACCTGCTGGGGGGGGTTCTCTCCCTGTACTGGCCCCTCTAGAGCCTGGATGCCTGCTCTGCACGTGGATGCAGGGTGCAGGCTCTGGCGCACGCGGAGCAACGGTCAACGAGGGGGGGCCCGGCAGCCAGGCAGAGGCTCCCAGCTTCGTCCCTTCTCGCCCCAGCTCGTCTCCCCCTGCACGGTGGCTCCGTGGCGGGGGAGGGGAGTGTGCCAGCGCCCGAGGCCCAGAGGCTCTGGCCCTCTTTGGGGGACGTCGGCGGCTCCTACGGCGCCCACAGCCTTCCCGGGGCTTTCGTGGCCGTGGAAGCCGCTGCAGGAGGGGTCCGCTCCCTCCCGCAGTCACACCTGGTTCTGGGCGTGTGCGGTCCACGTGGCCGGGTCTCCCCAGGAGGGGCTGCAGGCGGGCCGGGAGCAGGTGCACCGGCCGGCAAGCCCAAGGGCCACTCCAGACACGGAGCCGGTGGCTCCTGACCTTGTGAGCCCTCAGGTGAGGCGTCCTGTGGCGGCCCGTGCCTGCAGACCCCCAGCCTGGGCCCCTCCTCCCAGACGGGTGTGAGGGACCAAGGCGGGCCGCTCCCGAATCCCAGGGTCTGCCCTCAGGTCCCGGCTTCTCTGTGCTCTGGGACCCTCACATCCCGGGTCGGTGGCCCCGGCTGCTTCAGTGGCGCGCGGGGTGAGCCCCAGGTCCTGTGGGCTCCAGCACGGCTCCGCTGGCCGCGCCTCTGCAGGCGGGAAGGGGAGTGGCCCAGCCGCCTGCTGGTGGCCCCGCCTCCTTGGATGAGTGACACTTGTAAGCGAAGAGTCCCCTTGTGCCCCTCCCTGTGCACCCCACCCCCCCGCTCTGCTGCAGGGGTCTCCTGGGGCGGCCCCCATGCAGCACGGGGCCCTCGCCCGCCCCAGCCGCCGCGGCACACGCCGTTTAATCTGGCGTTTGTTGGGGTATGTTTTCATTTCTTTTAAGGACAGTTTTTGGCAGCTAAAAATGTTCCAAGTGTCAAATTCCTTCCGGTGCCTCCCTCCCCTCAGCTCCATGGCCAAGTGCGTCACCAGCTGTTACGAGGAAGCACTTAAATGTATGGGGGCTTGTAGGTCCTCAGTTTAGAAGCTGCTAGAACCCGCGCTTTCCAGGGCGTCCCTGAGATGACCAGACGGAATGGAAGCCACCCCGCAGAGCCGTATCTGCTCGTCACAAAGAGTACGGCTGCTGCCCAGGCTCGGGGGCTCAGGGGCTCTCG
>JAESUZ010005040.1:600000-789723 GCA_017311185.1 Proteles cristata cristata
CTGAGAGAGAGCATTAGAGGAGAAACCTGGCCTCAGCTCTTGCTCTTTGCCTGAGTGACTGTGGAAAAATCTATCTATTCCTCCTCTGCCTTTGTTTTCTCTTTTGTAACATAATGAGATTAGAGCAGATATCTCCAAGGCATCTTCTTTTGTGATGTAGATACAGACACATTGCAAAGACATGGGTAGGTGTCGGGTTTGACAGAGACTGAGTTTACAGTGTTCAGTTACACTGGCTTTGGGGGCAGATAGATTGTGTTTGAATTCTAGCTCTGCTGCTATCAGGCTATGTGACCTTGGACAAGACATCTCTCTCATCCATTCCTCAACCGTAGGGTGGGGTTAATGGAACCTCACTGTGTCAGGATTAAGAGAGGTGGTTTATGCAATGATGCCATGCTGTATAAATGACACCTGTTATTACTGGTGATCTTGGGTAAACCATATGAGCTTTTCTAGATCCGTTGGAGAAGGTCATTGAAAAGATGTGACCACTTGTTGACCCATGAGCTGCATCTGCGTGATCACAGGCTCCTCACCTCCTCTCCTATTCTTGGAATGTGGGTTCCACTTGCCTTTCCCACTCCCAGAGGCTGCTTCAAGGACATAGCCTTGAGACAGTGATGTGGTGTTGAGCATAGGTGACTAAACCCAGTTAGGGCATCTTTATAAACTCTTAAGGTGCAGTGGGTAGGTACAGGAATGCCATTTGCCTTGCTGCCACCCAAGACAAGCCTCATCTGTAAGTTCCCTTTGCTTATTAAAACTGCCACCTACCAGACTAGAGTGGCTGCCTCTTTCTCCCATCTCTCACTGCTTTCTGAGTACAGGGACCAATTTCAGATTTCACCCGAGAAGCTCCCTAGGAGGTTACGAATTGAGAAGCTCTCACTTCCATCCTGTGCAGACAGAACGTGGCTATTCTGAGATTCACTACATGGGGAGCGATGCAATCCTATTTTGAACAAACTCCAGAACTATGCATTCTTTAGGGGGGAAAAAAACTACCTTTTGGGGTCTGTTTCCCAGACTTTCCACGCCCCCTGCTGTTTTTATTTGTAACTCTTTTAAATTGGAAATTGCAGAAACAAATCTGAAAACAACCTAAGTGTCCACAGCAGTGTTCCACTTACAGCTTTTGAAGTATTCAGAAACATTCGCTACTAATCAAATTGCATAAGTAAACTATTACTAAAAACATTTCCAAAGGTGTAAGTAGGCATCATTGAAAATAAATTAGACATTTAAAATGTAAAAATATATTAAAACAAATTTAATCTTTTTCTTTTATTGTTTTATAAATCATCTTTTTCTGCTATATGACCATTGCATCAAAAATATAATAAAAAAGTAAACAACACAAAAGAACATGATAAAAACTCCACATCTTTTTCATTTAGAGCCTATCATTTAGCACTTTGGTGTCCATCTGTCTATCTATTTGATACATATTTTATATTGAGAATTTATTGGTCTTTTAACCCTGCTTTTGTCATGTAATAATATGTTGTAAACATCTTTCTCTGTCAATAAATTAACTTCTATTTAGAAAAAATGTTAAATAAATTAACTTTTAATAACAAACTTTTAAATATAAACATTTTTGGGGTGCCTGGGTGGCTCAACTGGTTAAGTGTACAACTTGGGCTCAAGTTATGATCTCACCGTTTCTGAGTTCAAGCCCCACGTCAGATTCTGTGCTGACAGCTCAGAGCCTGGAGCCTGATTCGGATTCTGTATCTCCCTCTCTCTCTGCTCCTCCCCTGCTCATGGTCTGTCTCTCTCTTTTTCTTTTTTTTTTTTTTTTTAATTTTTTTAATGTTTTTTATTTATTTCTAGGAAAGAGAGAGAGACAGCGTGAGCAGGGGAGGGTCAGAGAGAGAGGGAGTCACAGTCTGAAACAGGCTCCAGGCTCTGAGCTGGCAGTCAGCACAGAGCCCGACGCGGGGCTCGAACCCACAAACCGTGAGATCATGACCTAAGCGAAAGTCGGACGCTTAACCGACAAAGCCACCCAGGCGCCCCTGTCTCTCTCTTTTTCAAAAATAAATGAACATTAAAACAATGAAATAAATATAAACATTTTTAAGAATAGTTTTAGATTTACAGAAAAATTACAAAGATAGTACACATAGGTCCCAAATACTCCATGTACAGTTTCCTTTATTAATAATGTCTTAAATTCGTATGATACACTAGTCCCAGTTAGTGAGCCAATAGTGATATGTTATTATTAGCTAAGATTCATACTTCATTCAGATTTCCTTAGTTTGGGCCTAATATCCTTTTTCTTTCCTTCAGGGATACTACATTTCATTTAGTTGTTATGCTCTGTAGTTTCTCAGATGCTCCTTGTTTTGGATGACCTTCCTTGACAGTTTTGAGTATTTGTCAGATATTTCCTAGCATGTCTCTCCATTGGAATTGTCTGACTTTTCTTTTCTTTTTTTCTATGATTATCCTGGAGTCAGGGATGTCAGGAGAAAGGCCACTGAAGTGACATGCCATTGTCATCACACAATATCGAAGATACATACAATCAACATGATTTGACACAGCCGATTATCACTTGGTTGAGGTGGTGTTTGACAGGTTGATCCACTGTAAAGTTACTCTTTTTTCACCTTCTTTCCAGAAAGTCACTATATGTAGCCCACACTTAAAGAGTGGGAAGTTATCCTTCCCTTCCTTGAAGGAGGACTGTCTACATAAATTATTTGAAATTCTTAATAAACTTTTTGCAACCCAGAAATGACACTAACCTAAACAAATGAGACCGCCTTGACTTAGAAGGATATCATAGAACACTAAACAGGACGTGAACCGATGGAAACGAAGATGCCATCTTTCCTGGTTAAGTGATACAGATAATTCAAAGGTTCTGCAGTTTCTCTCTGGTCTTTATTCACTGGGCCATTAGTGCTCGAGACATTCTCTTGTCATCACTTGCTGTTGGGACGATTTTTGCCCCAGCTGAGATCTGGGTGAGTGTTTTCCTATTTCTAGAGCCTTCCTCAGCAGCTGGAGGGAGGACCCTTGGGCTGGTTTAGGAAGTTCTACCAGAAGTCAGACCTGTTGCTATTTCAGCAATTTCTTTCCTTTGAGTATTAGCACTGTGTTACAAAAGGGTTTCGAAGAAGGGCTTTCACTGCTTTCCAGGTGCTGGGTAGGAGAAGCCCAGGACCGTTTCTGGGAATGGGCCACGGACAGAGGGCAGCCCTTAGGGCAGCAGTCTGGGCAGCTCTACAGAGAGGCACTGGCCAGGGAGCTAGAACGCTTGGTTTCTGAGTCCGGATTCATTAAGGCCTTGCAGAGGGACCCTAGATACATCCCACCCCCTCTGCTTTGTGGTCTTTCCACTGTCCTTGGGGTGGGATCCAGACCCCAGGCTTGACGGCAGGAAATTCAGAGGTGCCTAGGCATGGTGATGGGGCAGCAGAAAACTGCTTCCTTCTTTCTGGGCCCCAGACAAAACTCTCTTCTCCTTCCTTAGCTTCCCCTGCCTACTTTCCCTCCCTGTCCTCTGGGAATCGGGCTCTTGGGGGGACAGAGCTCCTGTTGATGTGCTGCCAGGGAGGTGCATCCTGAGGGCTGTGGGGACTCAGCTGTAGCTAAAAGCACCCTGTGCCTTCTCTCTGTAGCCTGTGATCCTGTGTTTTCTCTTTCTTTCTCATGTTCTCACTCCAGCTCTTTCTCTGCCTCACACTGGATCTATTTTTCTTTCAGTTTCCTGCCAGCTTTATTTATTCTGTCTGCTCACCCATCTTTCTGCCCATTTTCACCACCACTTTGTCAAAGGAAGCTGTTTTACCTGTACCAGCTCTTTGCTCCTAGAAACCAGAACTCAGTAAATAGAACAACCACCCTGATGTCTTTCTAGTTCCCAGGCTTGAGGAAGGCCCACCATTCTCCCTCTATTCCCCTGGTTTATCTTCTTTCTTTTCTGAGGGATTTTCTGGGAGGGAATTGCTGGAGGCTCAGGTGCTCACCCATCTCACTCCTGGTAACTGGAATGTTCTTGTAGACCATTTCACGCCTTTCCTGCTTCAGTGGAAGCCTTTGTCTTTGCCTGGCTGGCTTCTGGTGCTACATGAGCCCCTGCCTGGCTCCTTCTTCCAGTGTGGACTTGAGGATATGGGAAGTGGCAATGGCACAGCAGTAACTGAGTTTGTTTTGCTGGGGTTCTCGGGTTTTGGTTCCCTTCGGGGTCCTCTGTTTTGGGGAGTGCTTTGCATCTACCTGGTCACCTTGCTGGGCAACTCCCTCATCATCCTCCTCACGCTGGCAGACCCTGCCCTGCACTCGCCCATGTATTTCTTCCTTCGCCATTTCTCCACGGTGGAAATCCTCTACACCACAACCGTCGTGCCTAGAATGCTGGCTGATCTCTTCGCCTCCTGCCCCACCATCTCCCCTGCCAGCTGCTTCACCCAGCTGTATTTCTTTGCCCTCTTTGGCATTGCCGAATGCTGTTTGCTCACTGCCATGGCCTATGACCGCTACGCTGCTATCTGCCGGCCGCTCCATTATACCACCTTGATGAACCAGGAAGCGTGTGTGAGCATGGTGGGGGCCTCCTACCTCATGGGCATCATTACAGGCACCACTCACTCCCTCTTCATCTTCACCTTGCCCTTCCATGGTGCCAACACAATCCACCACTTCCTCTGCGACATCCTGCCTGTGCTGAGGCTCGCTAGTGCCAGCACCTTCTGGGGCGAAGTGGGCAATCTTGCCGTCACGATAGCCTTTATCCTGACCCCCTTCTTACTGATCATAGCCTCCTATGCCTGCATCCTTGCTACCCTCCTTGGGGTCACAACATCCCAGGGACGTCAAAAAGTCTTCTCTACCTGTTCCTCCCACCTGTTTGTAGTCTTACTCTTTTTTGGGACTGGGACTGTGGCCTATATGAGGCCTTGGGCAGGCTCCTCTCAGGACATGGACCAGATCCTTGCTCTCTTCTACACAGTTGTCACTCCTGTGTTCAACCCTTTTGTCTACACTCTGAGGAACAAGGAGGTCACAGGGGCAATGAGGCGGCTTGTGAAGAGATACCTTTGGAGCCCTTGATTCCCTCAAGTTAGGGCCTGGAGATAAGGGCCTGATCCTTGGATGTTTTCAGAGGAGGGAGAAGTAGGACCCTCGGTGTGCACGGATCTGGCCTGCTCTGCATTGTGAGTGTGAGGTTCCCTGGCCTGTCTGGCTCAAGGGCCCAAGCCACTGACATGCTGCTGAGAGCTCTGCTTCTGGGTGCTCCTCTTATGGACTTGACCTGTCTTGTCTGTAGGTGCAGAGCTACGAAAACACACACTGGAGGGAAAGTTGAGGAAAGAGGGCAGCTGTACCCATTTTGTGTGATGATTGAGCAATTCCTGCTCTTTTCTGAGGCTCAAGGCACTGTGTGGGGCTATGCTTTCTGGTGATGACTCTCTTCTCCCAGACGCCTCATTGCAAGCCTTTCTCTCTCGTGTCAGTTGCCTTTGGTACAGCAAGAGCTCCTTTAGTCCAGGTGCCAGGTCTGATCTGTGTGACTGGGATGGCAGGGAAGAAACAGAAGCAGGGAGTAGCTTGTCTGGCTCAGGAGCTCAGGTGCCAAGCCTTGCTTGGTGTTGCTTTAGAATCTGTCTAGTATTTTGCTCCTTATTTATAACTGCCATCCTGGGACTCCTGAGATGCTGATATTTTCTACTTAGCTTCCTTCTCACCTGTTGCCTGACTCACTCTCCATTTTCTCCTCTGGTCCTAAGGTAAAAATGCACATATAGTTTCTCTCCCCTGACTGATCAAAAGGTCCGATCTGGCCCCTAGACTCCCAAGATGATGCTTTGTTTCTTGTAAACTGTCCACTATTTCTACTTGGAGGCCACCTTAATTTGCTGCCCAGAGAGACCTGGCACCATTTTACTTTTCTTCGAAAGCCAGATTTTGCTTGTTCATGAACTCACTTTCAGCACTAAGCCACAGGAAGGGGCAGTATAAGTAGGAAAATCACTCTCAAGACACAATAAATGGGGCCTTTAAAATAGCATTGATTATCAGTTTACAAAATTAACACTGTTAATCACAGAAAATGTTACATTCAGAAGAAAGAAAATAACTATTACTATTTTGATGTTAATGGTCTTGGAAAATTATTGTATTCTGGTTTCCCTCTATATATGTTTATAAGCATATTTTTAAAAACTAATAATGGGATTTTATTGTCTAAATTGTTCTATAACCTTTTTCTACTTTATTAAGCCATGTGGTAGCATGTTACATATAAGTCAACTTCCAAAGCATGATTTTAATATCCTTATAGTATTGATATATGGATGTATACTTTAATATCAAGCAATTCCTACTACTGGAATTAATAATATTTTTAAAGTGTGTTTATTTATTTATAAAAAGGACAGATCTAGTTTCTCGGCTATAAACTGCAGACCAGAGGTGTGTCTTTTTTTTTTTTTTAAGTTTATTTATTTATTATTTTGGGGGAGAGAGAGAGAGAGAGAGAGACTGTGAGTGGGGAAGGGGCAGAAAGAGAGAGAGGGAGAGATACTATCCCAAGCAGGTTCTGTGCTGTTAGCACAGAACCTGATGTGGGGCTTAATCTCATGAACTGTGAGATCTTGACTTGAGATGAAATCAAGAATCAGAAGCTTAACCTAATGAGCCACCCAGGAGCCCCTGGAATTAATAATTTTTGTTATAAATTTTGCTGAGATAGCTATTATTGCACTTATATCTTTGTATTGTTATGTTTTTTATGAATGCAAATTTCTAGAAATAAAATTGCTGTGTAAAACATCGCTCCTTATCAGGGAAATACAAATCAAAACCACACTGAGATACCACCTCACACCAGTCAGAGTGGCTAAAATGAGCAAATCAGAGAACTCTAGATGCTGGCGAGGATGTGGAGAAACAGGCACCCTCCAACACTGTTGGTGGGAATGTAAACTGGTGCAGCCCCTCTGGAAAACAGTGTGGAGGTTCCTCAGGAAACTAACAATAGAACTCCCTTATGACCCAGCAATAGCACTGCTAGGAATTTACCCAAGGGAGTCTGATCTCGGAAGCTAAGCAGGGTCGGGCCTGGTTAGTACTTGGATAGGAATTTACCCAAGGGATACAGAAATGCTGATGCATAGGAGCACATGTACCCCAATGTTCATAGCAGCACTCTCCACAATAGCTAAAACATGGAAAGAGCCTAAGTGTCCATCAACAGATGAATGGATCAAGAAGATGTGGTTTATCTATACCATGGAATACTACATGGCAATGAGAAACAATGAAATCTGGCCATGTGTAGCAACATGGATGGACCTTGAGGGTGTTATGCTGAGTGAAATAAGTCAGGCAGAGAAGGACAAATATCATATGTGTGCACGTATAGGAGGATTAGGAGGAACTTAACAGAGGACCAAGGGGGAGAAGGAGGGCGGAAATGGTGGGGGAAAGGGAGAGAGGCAAACCATGAGAGACTCTTGAATGCTGACAAAAACTGAGGACTGATGGATGTGGGGAGGAGGGATGGGCATGGAGGAGGACACTTGTGGGGATGAGCACTGGGTGTTATGTGGAAACTAATTTGACAATAAACTATTTGTAAAAAAAAAAAGTAACATGTTTTATGCAAAAAAAAAATTGCTGTGTAAAACAACATACAGTTTTAGAGCTTTTGAAACATATTGCCAAATTGCCTTCCAAGAGAATTCTTATTGTTCTGCAGCCCGGATGAGGGCAGTCTAACTTTCAGGGCAAGGAAGTTGATGGACTAAGGATCAGGAGTGTGTTGGTGTTAGATGGCCTAGCGTAAAAAAAGATGGAGAGATATGGATACTTAAGAGTCTTATAGTGCAGGAAAGATGTGATGAAGAAGACAAGAAATCACTTTCCCTCAGTCAGCCAAGGGCTGGCTGAGACAGAGGTGGATTGAGAGGGCAACATGGGGCATCACAGTTCCTGATAGATTGATGTCTGAACAAGACAAGGGGAGAGAATTCTTTCTCCATTGTTCTGAGCTGGGAATGTGGCAAGAGGAGGATATGATGCAAACAGACTGGCTCAGTCCGAGGTGGTTTCATGCTTTTCTCACTTGAAATGGTGACTGTCATCTCAGGAAGCTGAGGTCCCCTATTTTCAGGGTTCTTGGTTAGAATTGTCAGGAAAATCCAGAGTGCTCTCTTAAATTTGAATTTCAGATAAGCAACAAACAATATTTTAGTATAAATATATTCCATAAAATATTTGGCCACAGGGATTTATCATTGTTTTATCTTTCTGGGCAAAGAAATATTTGTGCGATGCCTGGCTGGCTCAGTCAGTGGAGTGTCCCCCTCTTAATTTTGGCTTGGGTAATGACCTTGTGGTCATGAGATTAAGTCCTGAGTCTGGCTCCTTGCTGGGTATGGGGCCTACTTGAGATTCTTTCTCTCCCTCTCTCTCTGCCCCTCTTCCCCCAAATAAATAAACAATAAAATAAAAAATAAAATCTTTTTAAAATGTTTTTATTTATTTTTGAGAGAGAGAGAGAGAGACAGCGTGAGCAGGGGAGGGTCAGAGAAAGAGGGAGACACAGAATCCAAAGACAGGCTTCAGGCTCTGAGCCATTGGCACAGAGCCTGACACGGGGCTTGAACCCACGAACCGTGATCTCATGACCTGAGCCAAAGCTGGACGCTCAACCGACTGAGCCACCCAGGGGCCCCCAAAATAAAATGTTTTTAAAAAAGAAATATTAGGGACATATATACATAAAAAATTATTCATTGTGCACCAGAAAGTAAAATTTAACTAGACATCTTGTATTTATATTTGTTAAATCTGGCAACTCTATATCCACATGTTTGAGTAGGGAACTGCAGCTGGAGGTGAGGAGTTAAGTAGAGAGCTCTGATCACCTCCATTCAGGAAGAAGGAAGCCACTTGGTAAATAGAGTAGTTTCCTATGATATGAGTCCTTGGTTTGACCAGAGACCCACTCTGAGTACTTGTGTGAACGTTGGCCTGCCTGTAAGTGCAAAGGCAGACATGAAATTCTGAAGACGGAGGAGCCCATGTCAATCCTTGGGAATCAAGGACATTAAAGAGTAGAATGGGGTCCCTTCAGGGCGCCTGGGTGGCTCAGTCGGTTAAGTGTCTGACTTCAGCTCAGGTCATGATCTTGCTGTTCGTGGGTTCGAGCCCCGCATTAGGCTCTGTGCTGACTGCCAGCTCAGAGCCTGGAGCCTGTTTCAGATTCTGTGTCTCCCTCTCTCTCTGACCCTCCCCTGCTCATGCTGTCTCTCTCTCTCTCAGAAGTAAATAAAAAACATTAAAAAAAAAAAAGAGTAGAATGGGGTCCCTTATTTCACTGGAAAGTCTAGGAGTGGAGAATATGGATGTGGCTAAGGAAGGATGACCAGAAGGCTAGGTTATAGATAGTACTATGGCATAGTTCTATAGAGCTTGGCTTTTGTGTAAGGCAGGTCCAAGATCAAATCTTAACTGTCATTCACTATCTGTAAGACTTTGGGAGATTTCTCAACATTTTTATGCCTTAATTTCCTCAACTGTAGAATAATGATTACAAAAGTTTCCATGCTTCACAGTATTGTTGTAAGGATTAAATGTAGCCTTCCCCAGTCATTCTTTAGTATACAACCACTTAGCATGATCTGAAATCAACTTGTTTATTTATTTGTGGCTTCTCTCCTTTCACTAAAATATATGTCCCATAAAGGCACTGATGCTGCCTGTCTTGTTCACCAGTGTATTCTTAGTGTCTGGCACATAGTGGATATTCAGAAAACATTTGATGACTGGGTAAATAAATATAAGAGAATTGCTTAGCACAGCGCATGACAAATAGTGAAGTGTGAACTAATCTATTTTGATTACTACTATGATTGCTACTATTATAATTTGTTACTTCTTTAAATTTTTTAAAAATTTTATTTATTTATTTAAAAAGTTTTTAATTTTTTAAAAATATTTTTATTTATTTCTAGGAGAGAGAGAGAGACAGCGTGAGCAGGGGAGGGTCAGACAGAGAGGGAGACACATACTCTGAAATAGGCTCCAGGCTCTGAGCTGGCAGTCAGCACAGAGCCCGACGCGGGGCTCGAACCCACGAACCGCGAGATCGTGACCTAAGCGAAAGTCGGACGCTTAACCGACTAAGCCACCCAGGCGCCCCAAGTTTTTAATGTTTTTATTTATTTCTGAGAGACAGAGAGAGAGAGAGAGAGAGAGAGAGAGAAAGACAGAGAGAGACAGAGAGAGACAGCGTGAGCAGGGGAGGGTCAGAGAGAGGGGGAGACACAGAATCTGAAGCAGGTTCCAGACTCTGAGCTACCTGTCAGCACAGAGCCTGATGTGGGGCTCGAACCCATGAACTGTGAGATCATGACCTGAGCCGAAGTCGGACGCCCAACTGACTGAGCCACCCAGGTGCCCCTAAATTTTTATTTAGAGAGAGAGAGAGAAAGAGAGGGAGAGGGAGAGAGAGAAAGCAGGGAAGACAGGCAGAGGGAGAGAGAGGGAATCCCAAGTAGCCTCCCCATTCAGTGTGGAGCCCAATTCAGGGCTTGATCCCACAAGCCTGGGATCATGACTAAGCTGAAATCAAGAGTTAGAAACTCAACCAACTGAGCCACCCAGGTGACCCACACAGAGGTTTTTAGATCTTAAAAATGGGGGACGTTCTCCATTAAAAAGAACTCCTCTAGGGGCACGTGGGTGGCTCAGTGGGTTAAGTGTCCAATTTCGGCTCAGTCATGATTTGTGAATTCGAGCCCCTCATTGGGCTCTGTGCTGACAGCTGGGGGCCTGGAGCCTGCTTCAGATTCTGTGTCTCCCTCTCTCTCTGCCCCTCTGTTGCTTGCACCATCTCTTCCACTCTCAAAAATAAATAAACATTAGAAAAAAATTAAAAAATAATTTCTCTAAAGTTGCTGGAAAGTCTAAAATGTGTTACATTGAGGTCCTGAATGCAGAGTGCATACTCAGGGCAGAGCCCTGAGTCCGGCTCTGCATTGAGTGTGGAGGCTGCTTAAAATTCTTTCTCCCTCTTCCTTTGCTCCTCCTTCCCTCTTTCTCTCTCTCTAAAAAAATGTGTTATGTTGAAAAGAAGTAAGGGAGAAGTGGGGAAAAGGGAAGCAAGTGAGCAACTCTGGGGTGGAGAAAAAAGAACTCTGGTGGCTCACAGAGCTGATAAGATTCCTGGAGAATCAGGCTTAGAAAATGATTAGGAACCAAGAGAAGTTTAGAGACCAGAGCTACAGCTAAGGTCACACTACAAGAGTGGTCTACTTAGGAGGCTGTTGGCACTGCCACCATTGGTTATTGGTGACTCCTCTGGCACTGTGTGGCCCTGTTGACTCTGGGCCCTGAATGACACTGCTGCTGTCACCAAAAGGAGTTGTACACTTTCTTCTACTCTTTATCACTTGAGTATCACTTGCACTCAATTTAAAGTCTTAAATGCCAGGACTAGCCAAGGTCATAGGCTTGAGTCTGGGCTGCCAGAGTTTAGGGAAAGTCAATATTTCCGCCTTATTGCCTTTTGTACAAGGGTGGAGATTTGTCTCTCACAAAGCTCTTAACCACCAACCCAAAGTAAATGGCGAGTTGTTCTCAGCAGTGGTTGTAACTGGGTTAGCTTGGTAAGGAGGAGCCCCTTTTGTCAAGTTCATGCATGGCCTCCTTTCTTGCCATTATGGCCATTTTATTCACAGGCTCATTATGAATGAACTGGGCATGATTTGCTGGGGAAGGAGGTAGATGAAACTTTTTTTGTGTCTTCAGGATGTGCTTGGGCTCCATCTGAATTTAACATTACCACTTATTTTTTTTAAGTTTTCATTTAAATTCCAGTTAGTTAACATACAATAACACATCAACTTATTGATGAAGTGCTATTGAAAATGCCTAGCTTTAGGCTGGGTGGATCAAATGATGCCCAATGTACGGAGGGCAATATAATTCAACAGTCACTTGGTGTCCGGTGGTCAGGTATTCAGTACATTCTGTTGCCAGCAAGAACCCCAAGGACAATTTCAAAAAAATATATTAATTAATTGTCCCAAAGGGCAAGGTTCTGCTCCTGAGTCTGTGATTCACCTCTTGGATTTACCACAGGTTCCAGTGTCCCTAAGACTGAACATCTCTGGGTCTGCTGGTTAGTTCAGAGGGCCAGATTGCAGAACGTAGCCTGGACCAGCTTGAGAACATTTTCTTGCTCTGGGTTTTAAGACATCTGACAAGTGGTTTGAAGCAGTGCACCCAGATGGGCTGTATATTGTTTCCAAGATCTATAGAACCAAAGGAGGTCTTTTTCAATGAAAAAGTTGAGGCATTTAAGGAGATGTCTTGAAATCCCCCAAAACCTTCACTGAGGTGACAGACATCTAAATTTGATAAGATTTATCTCCTACTCTCTGTTATGAATGTGCATCTGGAGTACCTGCCATTTGCTTCTCTCCAGGTGCTATCAGCATGGTCTTAACAGGAGTGTGGTGTCCTAAGGGTGGTGAGATGATGAAGATACCACATGGAGAGTGAGCTAGAGAGCTAATATAACTCTGAGGCAAGATATAAGGGAGGAGCAGAGAGAGAGGGAGACAGAGGATCTGAAGCAGGCTCTGCACCAATGCTCTGTCAGCATAGAGAGCCAAAAACCCCAAATGTGAGATCACGATCTGAGCCGAAGTCAGATGCTTAACAACTGAGCCACCCAGGAGTCCCCTTTTTTCATCTTTTCTTAAAGAAGTTTTTTAAAATGTCTATTTATTTATTATGAGAGAGAGAAAGAGAGGGAGAGAGAATCTCAAGCAGGCTCTATCCTGTTAGGACAAGCCCCACCTGGGGCTCTATCCTGTAAACCATGAGATCATGACCTAAACTGAACTAAGAGTTGGATGTTTAACCAACTGAGGCACTCCAGTTTCTTTTGTCATCTTAAATAAACATTTGTACTTAATTTTATATTAGTAGTTTTGTTTTATTTTATTAAATAGGGCCATCTCAAATTATATAAGCTTTAAGTCCCACAAAATGAGGATCCATTCCTTTGGCTACCACATAGGGCTTGTATGAGAATTAAATAAGACAATCACTAGTCAAGAGGTTAGTACCATGTTATTATATGAGTACAGTATGTACTCAAACAATATTAGCTATTATTATTACTATTTACTCTGGCTCAACTGCCTTTCTGTGCTTCTGGTAAGGCCCTAATCATTTTGTTTATGTGTCAAATTTCTACCAGATGACTGCACTATATTTCTCCTTCTTTTCAATGGAGAGTGTGCTGGAATCACCTGGATTCCAGTTACAGTAGTGCGATTTTTAAGTGGTAGATATTTGTCTTTTTTTTTTTTTTTTGTCATTTCAGTATCTTTTAAACACCCCTCTAATGTTTGGGAAGTTTCCTGGCTTATAAGTCCCCTTTCTTCAAAGTGGTAGCCAGAAGACTTCCATTCCCAGCTACCTTTGCAGCTAGGGCGCTGGCATGTGACTGTGGTTCCACTGTAAGTCACACATTGGTTTGGAGCTGAGCAATGTGGCAGAGGGATGTAGAATTTATGGTCTGGAGAGTATGTGGAGAAGGTATCTGGCTCTTGGGGACAGTTGTGGCAGAGCTCTGATGTCGGGGCCGAGGGTCATAAGTATGTACTGGGCAGTGTTGGGTGAACCAAGTCTCGGTGTCAGTGGTATGGATGCTGGAGAGCCCTTATGGGGTGTGGGGTGTTGAGTTTTGGCTCTGATGCGTGGTTGAGGACCTTGGCTCCCTGCTTCCGTTGAAGACTGCACTGCTAAGTCTTCAATTAATTCTCTGCTTCAGATGATCAGAGCAGAATCTGTGGTTTGCAGCAGGATGCCCTAAGAAACTGATTAGTGGTCTCTGGCTCTCTTTTTTTCTGCCACTGTTATCTATTCTTCATGTAGTGCTAGAATGATCTTTTAAAAACTCAAATCCCAGAGTGCCTGGGTGGCTCAGTTGGTTAAGTGTCTGACTTCAGCTCAGGGCATGATCTCATGGTTTTTGAGTTTTGACCCCTGTGTTGAGCTCCCTGCTGTCAGAATGGAGCCCAGTTGGGTCCTCTGTCCCCCGCTCTTTGCCCCCCAACCCCACTCTTGTGAGCTCTCTCTCTCTTAAAAATAAAAATAAATGTTAAAAATTTAAAAAACTCTCAAATCCCATCCTCACTCAGGATGAGTCCCAACTTGTAAGTGACCCCCAACATCCTTCATGATCTGTACTGAGTGGAGGTGGGAGCACATCTATTACCCTGCTCCTTAGATTTTCCACCAAATGAGGGGATTTTTAAATTCCTTTCATAGAAGGAAATAAGGGTGGGAATATCTCTTGCCTTTCTGTCCAGACTTCACTCGCTTCTTCTTGGGAGGAGGAGACCTTACCTGTGATACTGTAGAAAGAATATGGCCCATGCATGGCCTAAGCCCTCTTTGGCTTTTTTCTCAGGCTGCCCTGCCTGAGGCTGCACATACTCTTTCCCCCTTCAGATGCTTAGGGGTAGGCCTGATTGGATTGATCTGTCATTTGTTCTGATTCTCCAACTGTAACTGGGGGGTGATGGTAACTGTGGGGAATAGGAAACTCATTTTGACATTGGATTCAAGTCCTATCCTCCCAATTCAGTAAGAAAGCTGATCTTTTGATCTCTATCTATTACCAATGTGTTTTCTTAGTTGGAAGAGAACGCAATATGGAGAGAGATATTTGGTTAACTGGATCTCTTCACACCCCTACAATTTTGGTCACCCTTATCTCTCCCTCCTGTCTTGTCACTTCCCCGTTGCTTGCTATATTAGATTGTCAAGGATGCCTTACAGTTCATAGTGTGTGCTGTTGGACTTTTGTACATTTTTTTCCCCCTTTCTTATTTCTTCCTCCAGATAACTTCTTGTTATTCAGACTTAAATTAAGATGTCTTCTCCTCCATGAAGCCTTCTCCATCTTTCTCAGACTGGATTCAGGACCTCTTCTTTGCTCCTTATCATCCTGTCTTGCTGCTGTCTTTTGTACAC
Organism: Proteles cristata cristata; assembly: GCA_017311185.1. Classification (NCBI taxonomy): domain Eukaryota; kingdom Metazoa; phylum Chordata; class Mammalia; order Carnivora; family Hyaenidae; genus Proteles; species Proteles cristata. The sequence continues at coordinate 615,028 of JAESUZ010005040.1, forward strand.
ATCTTTTGAAAAATCCCAGGATTGTAACTGTCTATTAATTGACCTGCCTCCCCCATTAGGTTGTGTTTTATTCTCCTCTGCCCCCAATTCCTGGCACACAGCTTGATATAGTATTTTCTGAATAAAAAACTTGAACTTCCTAAAGGATGCATCATTGCACACTGGAGGTCCACTCATATTGGAAGTGTTCTGTAAGAGAATGATCCTCTAAGCCCTTGGTTTCTGCATGTGTGGGGTCTCTCAATAGACAAGGCTCTCAGGCCTATTGCATCTGGCCATAACAGCCTTGCCTGTAACTCCTCAGGGGGGAGACCAAAGGGAGTGGGGTTTGGTAGCCCTGAGACAGAAAAATGAGCCATAGCCACAGCTGCTCAGGGCAGCCCAGGAGGTGCTCTGCTACCTTCATGTCTACTCCGGCAGCCAGCTCCTGAGTGTTCTGCTGCTCACTGTAGAAAAGAGGGCCATGAGCCATTAAGAAGCTGGACTTTCATGTGCTCAAGGAGCATGGAGTGCAGCCTAAGATGTGACCCTCATGGGTTGGAGGGTGGGGAATCTAGGAGTCCTCCTGTGAGGTCAGCTGTTCATAGTGGTCCTGAATATCTGTCTTCATGTATACCCAATACTTTTGTCTGTTGTCTGCTGGCCCCACTGTGGTAGCTAAGCTGGCCTCATGGTGGCAGCTGTAACAATGAGTTTGCATTGTGCATCATTAGGGCTCCAATAGTACTGTATTAAAATACTTGACATGAAAAAGTATGAGTGGATATAAAATCCATTTTCATTATTAAAAAAAATTTCCTTTTTAAAAAAATTTGCTCTTTATTTTTGAGAAAGACAGAGAGAGTGACAGCAGGGGGGAGGGCAGAGTGAGAGGGAAATCCCAAGCAGGCTCCATGCTGTCAGTGCAGAGTCTGACATATGGCTCGAATTTATGAAACTGTGAGATTATGACCTGAGCCAAAATCAAGAGTAGGACACTTAACCGACTGAGACAACATTTTTCAAAATTATCATTTGTCAATGAAAGAAAAGGAAGAGCTAGTAAATATAAATATGTACTTGCATGTAATCCTAGTTACTACAAAAGTTTGAATGACTGAAAAGACTTTCCATTTTTTATCACCCACTTCTGTGAGTAGTTTTCTTTGATGGTGACCATCAGTTTTTAAGAAATTAGGACTTAGGGGCGCCTGCATGGCTCAGTCGGTTAAGCGTCCGACTTCTGCTTAGGTCATGATCTCACAGGGGTTCAAGCCCCGCATTGGGCTCTGACCCTCCCCTGCTCATGCTGTCTCTCTCTCTCTCTCTCAGAAACAAATACAACATTAAAAAAAAAAAAGGAAATCAGGACTTAAAAGATCTTGATCAGAAGGCATTTAGTCATTTTCTTTTTCTTTTTTTTTTTTTGAGAGAGAGAAAGAAAGAGAGAGAGTGTGTGCAAGTGGAGGAGAAACAGATGGAGAGGGAGAGAATATTTATTTATTTATTTTAATTTTTTAAATTAATGTTTTTTATTTGTTTCTGAGAGAGAGAGACAGAGAGAGAGACAGAGAGAGAGAGAGAGACAGTATGAGCAGGGGAGGGTCAGAGAGAGGGAGACACAGAATCTGAAACAGGCTCCAGGCTCTGAGCTAGCTATCAGCACAGAGCCTGACATGGGGCTCAAACCCACAAACCATGAGATTATGACCTGAGCCAAAGTTGGATGCTTAACTGACTGAGCCACCCAGGTGCCCCATGAGAGGGAGAGAATCTTAAGTGTCTGAGGAGGCTCTACACCCAGCATGGAGCTGGACCAAAGGTCAATCTCTATGACTGACTGATCGTGAATAGATCCTGACCTGAGCTGAAATCAAGAGTTGGCCACTTAACTCACTGAGCCACCCAGGTCTCCCCATTCAGTCATTTTCAAGCACAAAATCGAATGTAAAAATTATCTTTACAGAAATAAGCTCAATTTCTTATAAAAATATAAATAGTTTATTTGGAAGTTTTATGTAACCAATGTTTAAAAACTTCCATATTACTGTATATTTGATTTGCCTTGTAATTATATAGTAAAAAGTGCAATGAAGTCTTTTGCATCAAGCCCTGATCCGAATCCCCTTCAGTTAACTCCAGTGTGCCATTCAAATATTAGCACTTTCTATGTGTGCCATGTGGTGAGGAAGTTTGGAAGTATGGCAGTGGGCCACTTCTTCCAGGAAGACTTTTAGAAACACCCTCAAACTGTTATCAATCATTAACCTTCCAATGCATGATTATACATTTTTATGACTCTCATTATATGTTTCTGCTGGATTGTTTTCTCTCCACTCCATTCTCTCCATGACTACCCCCATTAGATTAGGAGCCCCGTGAGAGCAAGGACCTCATCAGGTCTTTTCTGAGTATCAGGAGTGCCACATAGCTGCGGCTCCTTGATTCTGTGTCTGTTTGTCTGCGGATGTTCTCTGACCCCAAGTACCTTTTAGCTGGTCTTTATTTCATTTTTTTTTTAAACGTTTTAATTTATTTTTGAGAGAGAGAAAGAGACAGACAGACAGACAGAGCCCGAGTAGGGGAGAGGCAGAGAGAGAGAGGGACACTGAATCTGAAGCAGGATCTAGGCTCTGAGCTGTCAGCACAGAGCCTGAGGCAGGGCTTGAACCCATGAACCTTGAGATCATTTACCTGAGCCAAAGTTGAAGCTTAACCAACTCAGCCACCCAGGTGCCCCTCTTTTTTTTTTTTTTTTTAACATTTATTCATTTTTGAGAGAAAGAGAGTGAGCAGGGGAGGGGCAGAGAGCAAGGGAGACCTAGAATCCAAAGCAGGCCCCAGGCTCTGAGCTGTCAGCACAGAGTCCGATGTGGGGCTTGAACTCATGGACTGTGAGATCATGACCTGAGCCAAAGTTGGATGCTCAACTGACTGAGCCACCTAGGCACCCCTTAGCTGATCTTTCTAAACAGAATCTAGACCATTTTATTCCAAGTACACCAGGGTTAAGGTTTTCCCTCTGATGCTTTCAGCCTCCAAAGTGATTGCATCAGTCAACATTCTTGACAATGACAGACACTACCTGGATAAGGAAGCAGAAGAACTATTGATTAACAAAATACAGAGGTATGGAGACAATGGCAGGGGCTAAGCTTCTAGGAGTAACTTCCAAACATCACCTGGTCAGCTGAGGAAAGCACTAGTGCCATCACCAGGGACCAGATGCCACTTCTATGCCAGAAACTTGCTGCTGCAGTCTTTTTTGCTGTCTCCTGGGGGAGAGTTCTGCTCCTTGTCTCTTTTGAGCACCAGCTACTTAGTCAGGCACAGTGCATTGATTGGTGGAACTAGGTCATGTGCCTGGAGGGCTGGGAAGCACTCTCAGCTGCACAGAGGGAAGTGGTTTCTCTGCCTACCAGATTTTTAAAGAGGAGAATTCTCCAGACACCGAAAGAGGGTCAAACGTTAGGTGACCAAGAGTGTTAAATGTTTACTCTCTGGTCTTCTCCAGGATGGCCCCAGGTCTTCACCCAGTCTGAGGTGCTGGTGAAAGAGGTATGGGATCAAGCTAATGGTGCATGTTGGTAGGGGAACAGGGAGATAGTCTTGTCCAGATGGACCCTGTATGAACCATTATGGATGATGTCAGAAATCAAGGGTGGGGAAAGGCAAGGAAGAAGATTTATGTAGAATATTTCAAGGGGGAATAACCCCATCTTCTAAAAGGCCACAGAGCATAAGACTGCAGTGTGTTTCTGGAGAAAGGTAGATTGAAGGGCCAGGCAAACTCCTTCATGGGCTCTGGGTCAGTCACTTAGTTGGTGTCAGTTTTATAGAAATTTGCCTTCCTTACTGAAAGAATTCTGACTATTGGTATAGACATAGCAATCACCTTGCTCAGAGATCCAGAACAATCTAGAAGAGGCTCTTCTGCATAAATGTTCTTTCTCATGAGCAGCATTGCCTTCTATTCTATCTTGTCCTAATTACCCATGCTCTGATAGTGAATCTGGCGTTGAGATAGGAGGTAAGATATAGATTTATCTCAGTTTTAATTCCAACACTTTCTGCCAGGAAACCTTATTTCTTTGAGGTGCTGCATGGTTTCTGTTCAGCTGGCATTTATATCCAACACCTGAAGGCTGGAAGGAAGAGTAATCAGTGAATGAACATACATCCCCCAAGTCCCTTCAAGGTGAGGAGACCTGCCTCCTTACCATGTGCCACAGGGCTCCTGCCACCTCCTTGTTTCGAAGGGTATAGATGATGGGGTTGAGCATGGGTGTGATGACTGTGTAGAAGAGGCTGAGGATGCGGTTCATGGTTACAGAGGAGCCTGCCTGGGGCCGGATGTAGGTGATGCTGGCTGTTCCAAAGAAGAGGAAGACCACGAGTAGGTGGGAGGAGCAGGTAGAGAAGACCTTGCGGCGGCTCTGGGTGGAGGCCATTGCCAGGATGGCACCCAGGATACGGGCATAAGAGGTGATAATCAGAGAGAAGGGGACCATGATGAAGACCACGGTGGCTGTCACCACAGAGATTTCACTCCTGTGCTTCCCAGCACTTGCCAGCCTCAGTACTGGCAAGATGTCACAGAGGAAGTGTGGGATGATCGGGTGGCTGGGGAAAGGCAGAGTGAAGATAAGAGAGGAATGGGTGGTGGCTGTGATGATGCCCATGAGCCAGGACACACCCACCATGGCTGTGCAGGCCTGAGAGCTCATGAGGGTGGAATAGTGCAGGGGCTGGCAGATGGCAGTGTAGCGGTCATAGGCCATAGCTGTGAGCAGGCAGCATTCTGTGATGCCCAGGACAATGAAGACATACATCTGGGTTGCACAGCTCTGGAAGGAGATGGCCCGGGGGTGTGGGGAGGCTAGGTCAGTCAGGGTCCTGGGCACGATGTCTGTGGTGTACAGGACCTCCACCACTGAGAGGTGGCGCAGGAAGAAGTACATGGGGGAGTGCAGGGCAGGGCTAGCCTGTGTCAGGAGGATGATCACAGAATTACCCAACAAGGTGACCAGGTAGACCAGAAGTACCACCCAGAACAGGGGTTCCTGCAGGGCCTGGAGGTCAGAAAATCCTAGAAGGAGAAATTCAGGCAGAGTCTGATTTTCCTCAGTCATCACTTCAGGCCAGGACCTATGGCACAGCCAAGGAAGAGACGTTTATATAGAAGTAAAATGTTACAGAACTTCAGCATTTCTGTAATTTAGAAAAGCACTTTTCATATAGTCCCTCTGGAATCCACTGAGAGAGTTAGAGTCTCCACTTTATGGATGAGGCCATGGTTCTTGGAGGGGTTAAATAATTTGTCTGAAAGAATACCAAGGGAGTTGCAGGCCTGGGACTTGAATCTAGGTTTCTTGACTCCAAATTCTCTATGATTCCCCATGCTGAGAGTCCTGGTGCAGGGCTTAATTTCCATATTCTCATGGGAAGAGACCCCAACCCTGTACTTTGGATCTTTCTTCAGAGTGGAATGGTGCAGTGCTATGTCCTAAGCCCCTTTGTATCCCCTAGACTGAAACCCCAGTTTGAAAGAGATTATGTAGCACCCACAGTGGTGACTCAGCTAGGGACTGTCCCAAGCTGGTATGTGGTGATCACCATGGTGGGCTGCGGATCTACAGTGCCATGCAGTGGTGGTATTGCAATAATACAGCACAACTGTATCATGCATTGGGATTCTATGAAGCCCTTTCTCATAGTTTACTGGGTTCCAGTCTGTGCCCCATGAAGGGAGTGGGACATGGACTGGCCATACCATACTTTTCTCTCCTCTCACCTGGGTCCCTACTACATCAGCTACTCTGTTTTAGCAAACTCTGTTCTCCCAAGTCTCCATGCATTCCCACAGAGTGGCCCCTGCAAAGAATGTTCCCATGCATTCTATTAATCCCACTCACCCTTCAAGCTCAATTCTAATTCCACCTTCCCCAAGGCAGCTTCTCTGTTTCTCAGGGTCAGAAATGATCACCCGTGGCATTTCAGGATTAAATGTGACAACTGAGATCATATATTTCAGCATGACACGGGTCTTAACACATCTTAGAGGGGTGCTGTGAGGTGTCTGTCTGCATATCTGCAGCAGTGGGGAACTCACCATCTACTGAGGAAGCTCTATCTAGCTTTGGCCTCCTCTGCTTGTAGGACAGGTCTTTCATTATAGTTGTCTTGGCTAGATTCTTAGTGTCTTATAAAATGTCTCACTGCTCTTGCACCAGACAGCTATTCAAGTATTTGAAGAAAGCACCTTTATATGTGTTCTCAGGAATCATTAGTTGTGGCTGGGTTCCAGGACTTAAAATAAAAAAAAAATTTTATAAATAAATATAAATAATATCTATTAATATTTATTTATTTTTGAGAGTGAGAGAGGCAGAGAGAGAGAGAGAATCCCAAGCAGGCACCACAGTATTAGCACAGAGCCCGATGTGGGACTCGAACACATGAACTGTAAGATCATGACCCAACCAAGAGTCAGATGCTTAATCAACTGCACTACCAGGTGCCCCAGGTCCCAGCACTTTTTATTAGAGTCTCCACTGTAAGACCCTGCAGGATAGTTGGGGTGGTAGTAGGGGGCTGTCTGTTTTTACTGCTGCTGGTGCTTCTCAAGTGCCTGATTCCTGCCAGGCACCATGCCAAAGGGCTCGACATTCTCTAAATTATTGGATCTTCACAATCACAATATTACATTTACTTTCTCCATTTTACAGATGAGTAAATGGAAGCCCAGACTTCTCAAAGTCACACATCTAGTAACTGAGGGTGTTCAGGCTTACATCCAGACCCACCTAACACCAGAGCCTGTGCTCTTAACTGTCTTAGAGGCAAGATTTCATCACTGGCACAACTAGCATGGGATCTTGCACATGTCAAATGTTCAGCTGAATACTTATTAGATAAATGAATGAATCTTGCGTATGAAGATGGGGAACTGATGAACAGAAAGATGAATTGATCTGCCTAATATTAGGCAGATAGTGAGACAAAGACAGGACACTGGGCCCAAGTGTTGTAGACATCTTGGTTTTCAACATCTGTAGAGCTTTCTCACCCACATTCACCCCACACATGATATTAGCCCAGCCATCTTCATCTGTAGGCATGAGAATCTCAAACTTTCTGCCTATTGCTCACAGACCTAACATTCCTCCCACTCCCACTTTGTCTGATGACTGTATTTTTTGGCCTTTTGTCATTTACTCTGTAGCTTACATTTAGAGATTGCTGTGTGGTGGGCACTGTGCACTACCTTGGCTGACTTCATACAGCTCTAGTGCTAGTTGTTATTTCTTCACTGAAGATGAGGAACAAGAGCTCTGAGAGCTTAAATTACTGACCCAACATCACATGATTAGTGAGTGGCAGAACCAGAATAGTAACTTGGAGCCTGAGGTTAACCATCATGTCTACCGTATCTCTTGCAAGGCCAACAGGCTTACCCTACACTTCTAGGAGATAAACTCCATTCAGTGAGTTTGGGTAGAAGAGGTATTTGAGTCCATTCATTGGTCCTCTTCACTTCTATTTATAACCCTTCAGATGTTCACACCACTAAAAACCTATGGATAGATCTTGTTATTTTGAAATTTAAAAAATATTATTTTTGCAATGAAAATATTTAAGAGATATTTGGAGTAAAGTAGCTTTACTTTACTTTAGGTAAGTTTTTTTCTTTCTTGTATATTACCCTCAACTCTTTGTCCCACCACCAACCTGTTTACATGCTTGTAATCATAGTGTATATACAGTTTTGTCTTTCCTTTTTTTCCCAAAAGTTTTATTTATTTAAGTAATCTCTACACCCAATGTAGGGCTCCAACTCATGACCCCGAGATCAAGAGTTGCATGCTTTTCTGACTGAGCCAGCCAGGAGCTTCTTTTTCCTTTCCTTTTCATTTTTAATTAATTAATTAACTATTAAAAAATAGTTTATTGTCAAGTTGGTTTCCATATAACACCCAGTGCTCATCCCCACAAGTGTAATTAATTAATTTAATTAAAAATTTTTTTTGTGAGAGGGAGTAGAGCAGGGGCAGAGGGAGAGGGAGAGAGAATCCATGCTGAGCGTGGAACCAAGGTGGGGCTCATAGTGAGGGTCAATCTCACGACTGTGAGATCATGACCTGGGCCAAATTAAATGCTTAATTGACTGAGCCACGCAGGTGCCCCTTTCCTTTCATTTTCTTTTCAACATTTGCTTGAAGCATTTTGCCATGAGATCACATTGTATTCTGAGTGATCTTATTCAAAGTTCTTGTAGTAGTTTGTTGAATTTCTCCACTACCATTTAACCAACACTTCTGGTACTCTTGCAACTTAAATACTTTCATTTACCGTATTTGTTATTTTAGATAATAGTGCAGACAATATCTTTGTGTATGTCTCATTTTGCCTCTGTTAACTTATTCCCTTAGGAAAAATTTCCAGGAGTCAGGTAATTGGCTAAGGATATGGACATTTTTATGGGTCCTGCCATGTAATAGGTATTTTTGGATTTCCTTTTTAAAAAAATTTTTAAAAAAATGTTTCATTTATTTCTGAGAGAGAGAGAGAGAGACAGACAGATAGACAGACAGCATGAGCAGGGGAGGGTCAGAGAGAGGGAGATACAGAATCTAAAGCAGGCTCCAGGCTCTGAGGTAGCTGTCAGCACAGAGCCTGACGTGGGGCTCGAACCCATGAACCGTGAGACCATGACCTGAGCTAAAGTCGGATGCTTGACAGACTGACTCACCCAGGCGCCCCAGTATTTTTGGATTTCCTTTAACTGGACACCAGTGGCAATGCCAGCCTTCTTTCCTTGAGTAAAGCTGGAATTCTTCATCCTGTATGTCCTCAGTAAGCCTCTCCCACCATTTCCACCTCATCTTTGCCACACCATGGGCATCTCTTGACTTCAATCCTCTAATTACATTTTGTCCCAAGATATCATCTGTGAAGGGAGAGAGATGTTTTTCTTCCCTAAACTTATCCCCTCTCTTCCTTTCTCTGTTCCCAATTCCATCCTCTTTGTTTGCACTCTGCCTCTGTAAATCTCCCTCTTAACTTTTTATCTCCCATGCATCGTGACATAGTTGGGACAAACTTCAGAGAGGCACTGGCCCTGAGGCCACTCTTATCTTTTTCAAAATCTACAGAGGAACTGAGAGGACAGAGAGTCCTTCTGGGTCACAGGCAGGGGCTGAGACTTTTTCTTTTTAAACACATAACACAAAAATTACCATCTTAACTACTTTTTCATGTACCAGTTCAGTAGTGTTAAGTATATTCACATTGTTATGCAACAAGTCTCCAGAACTTTTTTGTCTTGCAAAACTAAAACTATATACGCATCAATTTCCTGTTTTTCCTTTTGACTCTTTTGAAGGCAGAACCTTTCACCTACCCCTACCCCTTCAGTAAGTCTTAGTGACATAGGAAGGCGGATAATTCAATCAGATAATTAGTATGTTGATGGAACAACAGATAACTTGTGGGTAACTGTCTAGATGGACAGAAGATGAATGGACAAAGGTATGGCTGGCATACTGAAAGACTGGTCAGCCTAGAAAGCCCTGAATGCAGGAGGTGAGGATCTCAAAAGGGGATAGGAATTAATAGTATCATTAAAAAAATTTTTTTTTAATAGTTTATTTATTTTTGAGAGAGAAAGAAAAAGCACAAGTGGTGGGGGGCAGAGAGAGAGGAAGACACAGAATCTAAAACAGGCTCTAGGCTCTGAGCTGTCAGCACAGAACCTGATGCGGGGCTCGAACCCATGAACTGTGAGATCATGACCTGAGCTGAAGTCGGATGCTCAACCGAGTGAGCCACCCAGATGCCCCTAATAGTATCCTTTAGGGGCAAATTTTTCATCTTGGGGGTAAGGAAGCTGGGATTCTGGAACCCTTTGGGGGATATGGGAAATGGGGGGGGGGTGACTGCTTTTATTAAGTCAGGGATGTCTTGGGGAGCAAAGCCAGACAGCTTGTCTTTGTTCTTTCAGATTTTTTTTTTGCCTAAAATGTTAATAATGGGGGCTGCACATAGGCACATACACTTGTGTGTGTGTGTGTGTGTGTGTGTGTTGTAGAGCCAAAAATGAAGTCCTCCATTAAAAGAAACCTCGGGCTGCACATAGCCCCAGGCCTAAATAAACTTAACCAGCTTTTCCGCTTCTGAGCAAATGCCTGCGCTGCGGGAAGCTAACACCTAACCAGCTCTCTCTGCTTCTGTAACAAAGCTTAAGGCTTGCTTCCCCGCCGCCGGATTGCCCAAGGGACTAGCCCCCTGGGGGCAGCCACTCCCAAAAGGCCAGCAGCCACCCCCACCTTGCTGAGAGAAGGGCCTGGAGAGAGAGATGTTAACCTGTTAGTCGCCAAACAAGACTTAAAACTCGCTCTATGATAGACTGAATTCAAAGGTATCCCAAATGTTGTAATTAGATCCAGCCAAACCTGATGGCGGGAACCAATCAGATACGGTATATGTTCACATTTGAATGTTAACCAATGGCAAACTTGTAACCATGGAAATCTGTCCCTCCCCATGACTTGTTTACTTCTGTCTATAAAAAGGCTGCAGAGGCTTTGTTCAGGGCCTCTCAGCGTCACCGGCAACGAGTGACTGCGCGGAGGACCGGGTTCGAACCTGCAAATAAACAACCCTTGCCGCTTGGCTTTGACTCTGGTCTCTGGTGGTCTGTTTTTGGGGTTCTCTCGAATTCTGGGAGTTTCATATGGGGGCTCGCGCGGGATATTTCCCCTCCAGACCCACCAGACCCCAAGTCAACGGGTTGTTCCTAAGACCGATCGGTAAGTGAGCCGGCTCTGTCTGTCTGTTTGTCTCAGCATCAGTTTCTGTCTTATCTGTTTGTTTCGGTTTCTGCCGCGTGGAATCTGCATCGGGGACTGTACTGGCTCTGGCGGACGCGCTATAGAGCAGTCGGTAGGGACCGAGGAGACGTCCTACGGTGCCCATCTGGTGAGCCGGTTCGAGGCCGGCGGGTGAGCCGGTTCGAGGCCGGCGGGTGAGCCGGTTCGAGGCCGGCGGGCGCACCGGTTCGAGGCCGGCGCCTTCTTCTGGGGGCGCACCGGTTCGAGGCCGGCGCCTTCTTCTGGGGGGCAAACCGGTTCGAGGCCGGCGCCTTCTTCTGGGGGGCGCACCGGTTCGAGGCCGGCGCCTTCTTCTGGGGGGCGAACCGGTTCGAGGCCGGCGCCTTCTTCTGGGGGGCGCACCGGTTCGAGGCCGGCGCCTTCTTCTGTTGGCTAGCCTTCTGTGTTTGTGCGCAGCGAACTCTGTTATCGGTCTCTGTGTCTCTGTGTTTGTGCGCAGCGAACTCTACTATCGGTCTCTCTGTGTCTGTGTCTGTGCGCAGCGAACTCTGTTATCGGTCTCTCTGTGTCTGTGTCTGTGCACAGCGGACTCTGTTATCAGTCTCTCTCTGTGTATGTCTATGTCGAATTGTCAATTTTCTCTGTTGGTGTTTATTACCTTGTGACTGAGACTGACGTTATGAGACAGACTTCATCCAAACCCCTAGACTTAATGTTAGCCCATAACCTCTCAGTGACTGTTAGGAAGGGTCCATTTTAAACTTACTGCTGCACAGAATGGCCCACTTTCAATGTGAAATGGCCACCGGACATCATGGTTTGGGCTGATCTGGTTGATAACCCACCCCCTTGGATTAAAAGTTTCTTGCCTCCACAGAAACCTGACACCCTGGCGGTGACTAAAAATCACCCGCCCTTCCGGGCTTTGGAGCTGCCGAAAAGGAAAACTGAACCCTCTGCGCCGCTCTACCCTTTCTTACAGGGCGAAACGGAGGAAAAATTAACTTCTCCCCCTCCTTAGGCAACCTCCTCCACAGGACCCAGCAGGAGGAACAAAGGCGCCACCCGAACCACAGGGGCCCCCTGCCCCACCGGACCCAGCGGCCCTGGGGAAATGGGCCCCGCCCAAGGGACCCGAAGCCGCCGTGAATTGTTGCAGGTTCTGTTCATGTCGGAGGCCGCGCCGGCGCCGACAGGTCCAGGAGTCCCTGAAGGATAGACGGTGTCAGCAAAAGAGAATGAGAGAGCCCTGAGATTCTTTCTGATCACCAGGCAGTCATCTCTGTCCTGTTGGTTTTGGTGTCTTTATTTTAAGGTTAAACGATACTATAACATCAGAAGACAGAATTTTTACAAGGGCTAATTATTTGTAAAATGTTTATTAGGCTTATTCCTAAATTGCTTGAATGAGCCTTTTCCTTGAAGCTGAATGTGCAAGCACCATGGGGGCCGTAAATATGTCAGTCTTTGCGCCTGGGTTATGTTTTAGTTACTCTTATCTATCCTCATCCCAGCTGCCAGTATAAGGGAAAATGTTTGTGGAATGTGGGCCTTGAGGAAGGGGCTGCTATGCTTCAGCAATTAGCAAAGATAAATGTAGTAACTTATGTTCTGCCCTTATCTGTACCTTAACTTTAGATTAGGCTCTTTGTCTCGGGGCCAGGCTAAATTGTAACTCTTGTGTTCTTAACACCCTTTATTGTCTAAGTCTTGGGTCTGCAAGGCCCATAGGAAGAGCCTTTTGACAATTGCCCACAGAGCTTTCATCTAAAGTCTCTTTTGTAAAGGCAGGAATATACTTTTCCTTATGAGGTATCTATGTTCAGTCTGTGTTCAGAATATGGTCTAATATGGAATATTGTGAGGCCTGGTCAATACCAGTAGGCTTATTTCCAGCACGAGCCAGTAGTACAATAGTAGCAGAAGGAGATACCAGTTTTCATTTCTCATGGCTGAAGCTATGCAAACACTGACATTTCCTTGCTGTGACTGCCGTCCGGGGAGGCCGGTGCGGCTCCCGGCATGTTCAGTACTGAGAAATGGAAAATAATCCAGTCTGAACCCAGAAAATTGGTTCCTGGGCCCACTAGAGTTCCCACTCCTGACCAGGCTCAAAATGACGCTAGGTTTCCCCTGGCATGGCCAGATTGAAACTACAACTTGGCTAAAGGTAAGGAGAGTCTCTTCGTCTACCGCCAGACTCTGTTGAGAGGTCTCAAGGCTGCAGCTCGCAAGCCTACATTGTCAGTCAGGGACCAGAGGAAAGCCCCACAGCGTTCCTTAAGAGAGTAATAAAGACATTCCGCCAGTGCACTCCTATAGATCCAGAGGCCCCAGCAAAACTTAGCTGTGGTGGCCATGGCTTTTGTCAGTCTGCTCCCAACAATTGGAGAAAACTTCAGAAACTAGAACGTCTAGGAAAAAGAGCCTCCAAGATCTAGTGGTCGTGGCAGAGAGGGTACACAGCAGCAGGGACAGTGCAGAGGACAAGCAGGTAAAGGCTGAAAAGAGACAAAACCAGGGTCTAGCCGAGATGCTACTCGTGGGAACTGCGGAACTGGAGGACCGAAAAAGACGCCTCAGACAGTTGGCTCCAGGAAAAGAAGGTAAGGAGAACTCCCAGCGGCTCGAGGGGCGCCCCCAATTAAGCACAAATCAATGCGCCTACGGCAAAGAGAAAGAACATTGGGCCAAAGAATGCCCCAAGAATAAATCTGAAACTCTCATTCTAGTAATGGGAAATGACAATGACTAGGGGCAACGGGGTTCGGCACCCCTCCCCAAACCCAGGGTAACCCTAAAAGTAAAAGGGCGATCCACTGAGTTCCTAATGGACACTGGGCTCAACATTCTGAGGAGCGCGCGGTAGGGACATCAGGGCATGAGGGCCACGGCACAGGCCCCAAGCCAGCCGCCTGCACCCCCATGGCTCCCACATCCCCGGAGCCATGCGCCCAGCCCCAGCCCGGGCAAAGTCTCCGGGGGCGTCCCCGCCCAACCCATGGCCTCCGCAAGGCGCACTCACCCATCGCCGACCACCACGCACTTAAAGGCTTGCCTGAAACACTGCTGACACCAGATGCGGGATTTGACCTAGACTCTAGCAGCTTGTTAAGCTCCTCTTCATTGCGGATGGCTAGCTCTGGGATCTCCACGGTAAAGTAATGGCCCTTGATAAGGAAAAACACCTACCAAGGAGCTGAGGAACCACCGCCCGCCGAGCACTCCCAACCAAACGTGAGAAATTCCTGAAAGACATCTTCATAAGATACGGCTTTCCTCAGATAATAGGGTCAGACAACGGACCTATATTTATGTCCAAAGTAAGCCAGAATTTAGCCACGGCCCTGGGGATTAATTGGAAATTACACTGTGCATACAAACCCCAGAGTTCAGGACAGATAAAAATAAATAGAACTCTAAAAGAGACCTTAATTAAATTGACCTTGGAGACTGGCGGAGACTGGATAGCTCTCCTCCTTTTGCATTCTAACTCCTTTTGAAAACATGTCTGGCCTGAATTGCATGACTTCTATCAAAACAAAATACATAGTTACTAAACATAGGTTTGAGTTTTCAGCTTCCTATTGCAGAAAAAGTAAGACTATTTAGACCTTTTTAAAAAGTGATTTAAAGATTCTAGTGTAAACACCTCTCAATTGGTTACTAGGTCCTCAATTGGAGACTAAGGTTTCCCAAGTTAAAATTCTGCTAAGTGTACTTAAGACTGATGGAAAGCAACCCTGTATATAAAAAACTGAGAGATCCATAAAAAAGGATATAAGAAATGGAAATACATTTTTGTTGAGAGTAAAAGAAAGTAATTTTGTCCTAAATAAGACTGGTTGCTTAGAGGGAAATGGCTTTGGGACAAAGTTTAAAGGCAAAGGAAAGATATAGAAGGTCTGTGAAGGGAAATCTTTGAAAAGGAATTTTATATGTGCTCAGGATAGACTGGTTGAAATGAATGGAATTTGAAAAGTACACTGGTATAAGGTTAAAACTCTGCCTTTCTCTCCGGTCAAAAGACAAAGTTTTCTTGGATTGTAAATCTGCTCTTGATAAGACAATGTAAACAAAAGTTTTCTCCTTTTTTTCTGCCAAGAAAACCCGAAGCTTTAGGTTTCATCTTTATCAGGTCTTTGATTGCATAGTTAAATATTCTCAATGTTAAAAGAGTTACCCCAACCAATGTTGGTTTCTAACTACTATATTATGTTATGCATTCGCCTTTAAGATCTATTATTGTCACTTTGGTTGAATAAAAAAAAAGCTTTAAGGTTTGTAATGATCTGTAATCCTATTTAGGATACGCTTTATAGCTTCCTAAGGTTTTAACAAACTTCCCAGGATTTAAACAGTAAAAGGGGGTCTTTTGGCTAATTAGGCCCTTTTATCTAAAATGCTAGGTTACTTGAAAAAACACTATACATAACAGTAAACCTTAGGTTATATTGCATGGGTAAGTGCTATTACTGCCCAAATATATATGTAAATCCTAAAGTTTTAATGTTTTGTTATAAGAGTTATTATATGTCACAAAAATAACTAAATTTCTACGGCAATTGCATCATACTGAACTCTTGCCAAATCCTTAACAATGTATGTCCATCTGAGATTTAGATTTTGTCATTCAACTAGATTGCTTGCCTTCATGCAAGAATGTCCGGGGACAATACACCCCATAATACTTAGGTTGCAGTGTCGCCACCCTAATGATTGGGACCCGACCGAAGACCCATGATTGGGCCTTCAAATACACAAGAGAAGGGGGGAATGTAGAGCCAAAAATGAAGTCCTCCATTAAAAGAAACCTCGGGCTGCACATAGCCCCAGGCCTAAATAAACTTAACCAGCTTTTCCGCTTCTGAGCAAATGCCTGCGCTGCGGGAAGCTAACACCTAACCAGCTCTCTCTGCTTCTGTAACAAAGCTTAAGGCTTGCTTCCCCGCCGCCGGATTGCCCAAGGGACTAGCCTCAGGGTGGCAGCCACTCCCAAAAGGCCAGCAGCCACCCCCCACCTTGCTGAGAGAAGGGCCTGGAGAGAGAGATGTTAACCTGTTAGTCGCCAAACAAGACTTTAAACTCGCTCTATGATAGACTGAATTCAAAGGTATCCCAAATGTTGTAATTAGATCCAGCCAAACCTGATGGCGGGAACCAATCAGATACGGTATATGTTCACATTTGAATGTTAACCAATGGCAAACTTGTAACCATGGAAATCTGTCCCTCCCCATGACTTGTTTACTTCTGTCTACAAAAAGGCTGCAGAGGCTTTGTTCAGGGCCTCTCAGCGTCACCGGCAACGAGTGACTGCGCGGAGGACCGGGTTCGAACCTGCAAATAAACAACCCTTGCCGCTTGGCTTTGACTCTGGTCTCTGGTGGTCTGTTTTTGGGGTTCTCTCGAATTCTGGGCGTTTCAGTGTGTGTGTGTGTGTGTGTGTGTGTTGGGGAGGGTATGGGGCAGCAAAGGAGGATGTGAGCCGTTCTGTTTGTAGGCTCCGAGATGGGGACCATTAACAGGAACCTGAGGAAGAATGTCCTAAGTTTTCATCAGACATTGACCATAGGCAGTATGGAGACTATGAACACCCACCTGATTTACATACCACTGTAACCCCACAGATCTGCACACTCTGCCTCCTGCCTTACTTCCACCACTTTGCCATACACACCTCATCACACATTCGAAGATTTGCATAGTCTGAGTACATACATACTTGCCTTGCTGTATTATGCAGTTTTTCTGGGAGAAATTGTCCAGAGCCCCCATCTCCTTCTCATTTTTTCTCCCTGTCCAGCCAGTCTGGTGGCATCTGAATCACACATTTGCAAATACAATAGTAAAGATTTGGGAACCTTCACCTGGACTCTTTTCTTTTGTGACCAGGGATAGGTATTGGCTCCCAGCTTACACAGAGAAGTTCTAAGGCCCTCTGTTCCTCTTCCCTTTCTACCCTTGGCAGGTCTAGCCTTGTCAGGGAAGGACCAAGGCTGCCCAGCACTGTGTGGGGCACTTACCTGGGGGAGACAGAAATGGCCTCCCAGCCAGTGCATGAGCTGCTGGGCATAGGCTTGGGCTCCACTCTTCCCTCTCCTCTTGGAAGTATGAACCTCTGTTATGCCCACAGTTATTCTCCAACTGCTCTTGTGTCTTCTTACTCTTGGGACCTAAGAGGCTCTGACTCTCAGCATTTCCCTAGGTGACTCTGAGCTGAGGTAGTGTCATAGGGCAGGTGATTCTGCCTGGGTCCCCAGTGCCTACTGTATCCTCTCATCTCTCCTTGGTCTCATTTTTCTTGGCCAACTTGTGTTCTTTTCCCTTTCCTCACACCTTGTTCCCTCTCCTGCCTAACTTTTACCTCCTCACTAATTGTAGGGTCTCCTTGGTCACAAATAACATGAGATTTGAGGGTCTCCCTTCATATGTCTAGAACCTTATCATGGGTAAATCAACCCATCTATGTAAATCTTGGCTCCCAGTTAAGTATAGATGCTTCCGGAAAATTTTAGAAGTTAACTACAGTGACACGTGATTTAGTCCCATTGATCTCCATTCTTGGTTTGCTTTTGTGATGGAAAGTGTTCTAGTGAAGACATTGCTTGTCTGGTTATCCAGGGGTTCATGACAGAGAGGACAGGATATTCATCAATCTCCAGGTCTCTTTTGTTATTGCAAATGTTCTTCATGGGATTGTTAAACAGAGAGTAAGTAAACCTTCTGAATGTTTTCAGTCTAGGAAGGGTGGTGAAGTTTGGGGGTAGAATAAAGTACTACCTGGAATAGCCTGGGCCTTTCCCTTGACTCCTGATGCTCTTTAGTTGACATGCTTCTTCTCCAGTTCTTATTTCCTATTTTCTCCATTTATCCCTGCAACTCCACTGAAACTCTTTTACCAAAGTCACCAACAACCTCCATCTTGCCAGATCCAATGGGTAATTTTCAGTCTTTTTAAAAACTATTTATTCATTTTTGAGAGTATGAGTAGAGGAGAGGCAGACAGAGAGGGAGACACAGAACTTGACGCAGGAAGCAGGCTTCAGTCTCCACACTGTCAGCACAGAGGCTGACATGGGGCTAGAACTCACCAACCGTGAGATCATGACCTGAGCCAAAGTCAGACGCTTAACCGACTGAGTCACCCAGGTGCCCCAATTTTCATTCTTCATCTTAATCTCTCAGCAGTATTTGGTCCTTTCTCCCTTCTTAAAACACTTTATTTTTTTAACTTCTGTGACTCCCAAACACACATCTTTGGCCCTGGCTTCTTCTTTTTAAAAAAAATTTTTTTTAATGTTTTATTTATTTCTAGGAGAGAGAGAGACAGCATGAGCAGGGGAGGGTCAGAGACAGAGGGAGTCACAGACTGAAACAGGCTCCGGGCTCTGAGCTGGCAGTCAACACAGAGCCCGACGCGGGGCTCGAACCCACCAACCGCAAGATCATGACCTAAGCGAAAGTCGGACGCTTAACCGACTAAGCCACCCAGGCGCCCCGGCCCTGGCCTCTTCTTGTATACACAACTGAATATCTCCCTTTCAAGTCTGATCATCTCAAACTTACTGTGTCTTAAATAGAACTCTTGATCCTCTCCCAAATTTCCTCATCCCAGCAAGGGACTTGTTCCCATCCAGTTGCTTAGATAAAAAAATCTAGCTGTTGATTTTGATTCATTTAACACTCCACATTCAACTTCTTGGCCAACCATCTCATCATCTCTATGGCTAGGTCTTAGGCCAGCATACTGTCTCTCACCAGGGCCATCTTGTTCTCCATCTTGTCTCCACCCAGCCCATGTGATTTTCTCCAAGTGTAAGTCAGATGATACCATTCTTCTCCCTTCAACCCTCCAGTAAATCCATAGCTTCTCAGTTCAGGTGGAATAAACTATAAACTCCTTCACTTGATTTATAAGACCCAATGATTTTGTCCCTGTGTATTAAGCATGTCTTTTTATTCGGATGTTTTGACATCTGGAGCCTTACTGACTTTGGGCTCCTTACTAACCTTATGTAGCCTGCCCCTCTCAGGCTCAGCTAATTCCTAGAGATAACAAATGACTCACCTGTAAGCATGCCTGCCATATGCAAAGCAAAAATTAAGAGTCCATATCCTCAGCCACCACTTTCATTGGGTTCTAACACTCTGGGCCAATATCCTCTTGACCTAATCATCCAGGGCCAGGTACCAGACAACTAGACACAGTCCCTAAACCCAGAACTGGCTGAAATTATCAAAACTAGCTAACTCTAAATTTGCCTAGTCTATTTAACCTGCCTTGCCTTCCTTTCCATGAAAACCACAATAAAGTCTCTTGTTCACATTACCTCTCATTCCCTTTGCCTCCTGATCTACCCTCGTGCTTCTCCATGTGGCTCTGTGTGGTACAGCATGTCCTCTTCTCTTGGGAACTATGAGTGACAAAGTATCTTTTAATGGGAATTGTCTTCTGATCTGTTGCTCTCATTGTATTAGAATAATAATAATAAAACCTGCATTTTATTTATTTATTTATTTAATTTATTTAATTTTACTATTTTACTTATTTCTGAGAGAGAGAGAGAGAGAGAGAGCAAGCAGGGGAGGGTCAGAGAGAGAGACACACACAGAATCTGAAGCAGGCTCCAGGCTCTGAGCTAGCTGTCAGCACAGAGCCCAATGCGGGGCTTGAACCTGTGAACCGTGAAATCATGACCTGAGCTGAAGTCAGATGCTTAACCCGACTGAGACACCCAGGCACCCCTAAAACCTACATTTAAAAACACCCTGCTTGGGGCGCCTGGGTGGCTTAGTCGGTTAAGCGTCCGACTTTCGCTTAGGTCATGATCTTGCGGTTCGTGGGTTGAGCGCGTCGGCTCTGTGTTGACTGCCAGCTCAGAGCCTGGAAGCCTGTGGTCTGTGACTCTCTCTCTGACCCTCCCCTGCTCACGCTGTCTCTCTCTCTCCTAGAAATAAATAAAAAACATTAAAAAAAATAAAAAATAAAAACACCCTGCTTTTGTCTTCCTTGCCCACTATACTTTGACCACACAAGCCTTCATTCTTCTCCTTAAACATACTTCAGGATCTTTGCTCTTGCTGTTCCCTCTGCCCAGAGGCTTTTCCCTCGATCTTCCACAGATGCCTTCTCATTACTGAAGTCTCAGTTCAAATTTCACCACTTTAGAAAGACTTTCTTAAACCGCCCTAGAGATTGTGACACCATACCCTGATCATCCTATTTTTATTCTTTATTGCATGTATCTCAATCAGAACTATAATATTTGTTGTTTTTGTTTGCTTGGGTGTTTAGTGTATATCTCTCCTACTAGAAGGTATGTCCGTGTGGGCAGGGACTTTGTTGGTTAATAGCTTGTCAGAGATACTTGCTTATCTGAGAATTTCTTAGCTTAAATTTCATTTTTAAAAAATTTGAGTATAGTTGACACACAATGTTACATTAAGTTCAGGCATACAACATAGTGATTCAACACGTCTATATGTTATGCTGTGTTGACCACAAGTGTAGCCACCATTTGTCACCATACAATACTGACTATATTCTTTATGCTGTGCCTTTCATCCCTGTGACTTATTCATTCCATAGCTGGAAGCCTGTACCTCCCACTCCCCTTCACCTATTTTTGCGCATGCCCTCCAGTGCTATGGCCCTTGGCCATCATGTATGGTATGCACAACCAGGGCAAGTTCCTAAAGCTGCCACCCTTTCCGCAAGATCAAGTAGGCACATTCCGTTTTCTACTGGTACTAATATTTGGCTACTCTCCTTGTACCCCCTCTATTGGTCTGGAGGACAGTAGAGCACACATAGAAGCCCTTACTATTTTCACTCAGCAAGCCTTAAATGATAGCCAGAAAAACATGTCTTTAATGAACACTGAAATGTCCTCCAAAGTAGAATGAGCAAAGCTGTCCTACAAAGTAGAATGGCCTTGGACATTATTATTGCCTCAAAAAGAGGCACCTGTGCCATTACCCAAACAGAATGTGTTCATGAGTCTGCTGATGTACCATCTGTATTAAATCACATGAGGGGACAAGTAAATGCCCCGAGTGATCCAACCTCCACCCTAGGGGACTTAATAAATCAATGGTTCTGTTCATGGGACTCTTGGTGAAAGTGATTGTTCCTTATTTGGGAATTATGATGTTAATCTTGTGGTTTTATTCCTCACATGTCTCTAATGCAGCCAGATAGCCACCAAAAGAGACACCTCCATGCCAGTAAAACTCTTTGCTGACTGCTCAGGGAGCATTGCAGAGGAGGAAGAGGCAGGCATGTAAGATTGTAAGAGCTGGTCACCGTGGGGGTGTGCAGGAGGAGGTTACTGAGAAGATGTGACTGCTGGTTGACCCCAGAGCTGCATCTGGGCAACTGGAGGCTTCTTATCCTCTCCGCTGTCCTTTGAATATGCGCTTCTCTCACAGGACCATTTCATGAATGCGACATTGAGAGAATAAGGTGTTGTTGAGACTTTCTGGATGGTGTACATTACTGCCTGTTAAGTCCTCCATATAAACCATTAAGATTCTGGCTGGTGGGTGCTGCGATCTATGCATTCAGCAGCTGCTCAAGAGAAGCCTTGTAAGTAATTTTGCTTGTTTGTTAACCTGCCACCTGTCAATCTGGACTGGCTGCCTCTTTTTTCAGTGTCTCCTTCCCTCCATGTACGGGCCTGGTTTATGAACCAACAGCTCAGAGGGCCCTTGGCTGGCCAGGAGACAAGCCTCCCTAGTTTGAGGATGTGGTGACCCTCCCTGTGGTGATCCTCCCTGGGAGGATTTTGTCTGATGCATGCTGGTGTGCACTGGTTCCCCTGGGCCTAATGATAGAGAAACTGGGCCTGTTTCCTGCTCTTGGTGGCATTTCTGACTCATTCACAGAGCAGCACCCTAGAGAGGGGTTTGTGGTAAGGCTCTTTGTGGATCTGTAAACTCTGCTGACAAGTTCAGGAGAGACGGACAGATGGAGAAATTGATTGATAGGCACATAAATGGATGGATAACTGGCCACATGGACAGAAGAGGGACAGGTGGAAGTGTGGCTGGCTGGCTGGATTACTGGATGGCCAAGTGGCCTGTGAAGGCAAGAGGTGACACTCTTGGAGGAGGTATGAAGTAGAAAGAAGCTCCTGAGAGTAGATGGTTCCACTGAGGCAGAGATCCTCTGGCTTGATGTCAATAGGAAACTGTTTGGAATTTGAAACAAGGAAAGGCAATCTTTTCTTAAAATTGGGACCTGAGAAAGAATGTCTTAGATTACTATTTGTCACTGGCTCTGGAAACTGAGCCTGTAGTGTGTGTAGTGTCTATGAAGGGAGGGAGGTGTGGTCGTGTAGTGGGTGTAGATGTGCCTTGTACAGTTTGAGTGTGATGGACCTGTGGGTGTTTATGATGTACCTGGGGTGTGGTATGTGCAAGAGACTGTCTACAGATTCCCCTCTGGACTGTGTTTTTTTTCAGCCTGATGAGTGGCTTCCATCGGGGATGGCTGGGAATGCCTTCCACTCTCTTTTGTACCAGAACTCCTGTTTCCTGGCTCCAATGTCTCTTTCCCTCTTAGCTTACTCTTGTTTTGGTGAAGTGCACTCTCCAGTAGCTCCAGGTACTACTGGGTGGTCCACAGGAAATACAGTTTTTGGGACTTTGCATATCTGAAAATTCTTCATTCTAACCTTGTGCTTGATTGAGAATTGACTGAGTGTAGTAGTCTAGGTGTGATTTTAGAATTTTGAAGGTGTTATTCCATTATCTTCAAGATACCAATGCTATTGTTGAGATATCTCAATGTTTACACAGGCATCTCCTCTTTACAATCAATAATCCGTTCATGAAAGACAGATGTTCTGGGTGAGAATGCTAACTGAGAACTTACTTCCCATCATTTTAAATGGGAAAAAATGTTATGTGATGGTGTCAACCTTAAGCCTCTAATTTCCCAAGAAATAAACACAAATGTTACCAAACTATAACAAACAACAAAAAGGTATCAATTTAGGTTGTAAAATGCTTAAAAATTACTCCTGACCATTAATTAGTATGGTTGTTAACTAACAGTTGCACTGTGTGTAACAGAAAGTCTTCTAGCCAGCAACAACCAGTAGGCAGTTCCTTGTTCCTTTTCATGGTGCTCATTTCAAATCACCTATGTGTAACTCAAGACTTTTACTACAGTGTTTTGCTAAAGTGCTTGGAGTTTTAGTAACATAAAGTTTTCTTACATACACACTAGCTGTGAATGGTGCAATTGCTAAAATATTTCCAATGCATTATTGTAGATTCTTTAAATTATTAAAAAAAATATATTTTAAACAGGCTCAATTGACTAAGCCACCCAGGTGCCCCAATATATATATATTTTAATTTCAGAGAGAGCAAATGTGAAAAAGGGTTGGGGGAGAGATTTATTTTATTTTATTATTTTAAAATTTAATTTAATTTAATTTAAATTTATTTTATTTTATTATTTTATTTTATTTTTGAGAATCTCGAGCAGCCTCCATGCTCTGCATGGAGCCTGATGTGGGACTCAATCCCATGACTCTGGGATCATGACCTGAGCTTAAATCAAGAATCAGACGTTCAACCAATTGAACTACTCAGGAGTCCCTAAAATTATTTTTTAACACAGGAGTTTCTTGTCCCTTTCAGCTTAGAAGCTGCTGAAAATTTCTCTCTCCTCCCTCTCTCTCTCTCTCTCTCTCCCCCCAGTTGGTCTGTTTAGGAAAGAAAGAAGAGAGGTGCCTGGGTGGCTCAGTAGGTCAAGCATTTGACTCTTGATTTCAGCTCAGGTCATGATCTCATGGTTGGGAGAGGGAACCTCACATGGGGCTCCATGCTAAGCATGGAGCCTGCTTGAGATTCTCTCTCTCCCTCCCTCCCTCTCTGCCCTTCTCCCACACATGCATGCTCTCATGCATGCTCCCTCTCCCTCTTTCTCTGTCAAGAATAAATAAATAAACATTTAAAAAAAAAAAGAAGGGAGGAAGAGAACACTCCAAGTCACTGTTCTTCCTTATTTGAACTGTGAGACAAGAGCAGTGTATAGTCAATTCTGCTATTTTCTTTAAGGATTTTTCTTTGATTTTTAATTTTTATTAAAAGTGGTTAGATTGCTATTGGGAATTGTATCTAAGCAGAGTTCCTGAATCTGTGAGTACACCCCTTCAGTGTTCTAAACAAAAATATTTATGTCCTCACAGCAACATGCAGAAGAATGAAACTAGATCATTTTCTCACACCATGCACAAAAATAAACTCAAAATGGATCAAAGGACCTGAACGTGAGACAGGAAACTATCAACACCCTAGAGGAGAAAGCAGGAAACAACCTCCTTGACCTCCACCGCAGCAACTTCTTACTTGACACATCCCCAAAAGCAAGGGAATCAAGAGCAAAAATAAACTGTTGGGACCTCATCAAGATTAAAAGCTTCTGCACAGCCAAGGAAACAACCCAGAAAATTAATAGGCAACCAACGGAATGGGAAAAGATAGTTGCAAATGACATATCAGATAAAGGGTTGATATCCAGAATCTACAAGGAACTCACCAAACTACACGCCGAAAAACAAACAACCCAGTGAAGAAATGGGCAGAAGATATGAACAGACACTTCTCCAAAGAGGACATCCAGATGGCCAACAGACACATGAAACGATGCTCAGCATCCTCCTCATCAGGGAAATACAAATCAAAACCACACTGAGATACCACCTCACGCCAGTCAGAGTGGCTAAATGAGCCAATCAGAGAACTCTAGATGCTGGCGAGGATGTGGAGAAACGGGCACCCTCCTACACTGTTGGTGGGAATGTAAACTGGTACAGCCCCTCTGGAAAACAGTGTGGAGGTTCCTCAGGAAACTAACAATAGAACTCCCCTATGACCCAGCAATAGCACTGCTAGGAATTTACCCAAGGGATACAGAAATGCTGAGGCATAGGAGCACATGTACCCCAATGTTCATAGCAGCACTCTCCACAATAGCTAAAACCTGGAAAGAGCCTAAGTGTCCATCAACAGATGAATGGATCAAGAAGATGTGGTTTATCTATACCATGGAATACTACATGGCAATGAGAAACAATGAAATCTGGCCATGTGTAGCAACATGGATGGACCTTGAGGGTGTTATGCTGAGCGAAATAAGTCAGGCAGAGAAGGACAAATATCATATGTGTGCACGTATAGGAGGATTAGGAGGAACTTAACAGAGGACCAAGGGGGAGAAGAAGGGCGGAAATGGTGGGGGAAAGGGAGAGAGGCAAACCATGAGAGACTCTTGAATGCTGACAAAAACTGAGGACTGGTGGATGTGGGGGGGAGGAGGGGGGCATGGAGGAGGACACTTGTGGGGATGAGCACTGGGTGTTATGTGGAAACTAATTTGACAATAAACTATTTGTAAAAAAATATATATATATTTATGTCCTCAGCCCTACTTGATTAGAAAGACTACTTAACCACTTAGAAACATCTTTCCCACTAATACCAGCATGCTACTTAAATTCATAAAATTTTCATAAGCATCTCCCTAGATCTTGTGTTTTGTTTGATTAAAATAAAAATAAAAATACATTTCACTAAGCCCTAAAATACAAATCCCCATCATTCTTGAGTCTGGTTGGCTCATTCAGTTAAGCATCTGACTCTATTTTACCTCAAATCATGATCTCATGGTTCGTGGATGGAGCCCTGTGTTGGGTTCTGCACTGACAGCTCAGAGCCTGCTTGGGATCCTTCCTCTCTCTCTCTCTCTCTGCCTTTTTCCTGCTCATGCTCATGCATGTGTTCTTTCTCTGTCCTTTTCAAATAAATAAATAAATAAACATTTTAAAAAGTCCTCATAATTCTTAACCTTAACAGACTAAAAAAATTACTTAACAATTTAAAACATCATCTCAATAATACCAACATATCACTTAAATTTATAAATTCTCTACAGGCAGATCTAACAGATTTGACTTGTTATTGGTTTAATAATTAAAGCAAAGCACTCAAAATGCCTCGCTGAGTTTATTAACTCCATAAATGCAGGTTTTAATTAATTTTTATTAAATTAATTTTTAATAAAATTACACATGAAAGTATCTGCATCCCAGTGAGACTGCCCTCCAAATCACCAGCGATTAGAAAGAGCAGACATTAAGATTAGAAAGAGCAGACATTAAGAAGAATAAAGAGTAGCCCACAATGCCTTCTTTAACCTGATTACACCCATATGGGACACAGCAGGGGTGAAAATTAATCGATTCATTAGGGTTGTCAATTTCGTGCCAGCCAATGTAGTCGACATTTTCTAAAACAAAACAAAACAAAACAAAACAAACAAAACAAAATACAAAACAACAAAAATCCTAACTAGGGGGAGCTGTTCATTCCTGGGACAGTGATTCCATTGTTTGAGAATTTAATCCTTTGAGCTTCTTTAACTGTGGTGTGAATGTGACATTGTAAAAATAGAAAATCCCACTAGAGGGGGCCATTTCCCTGATAGTCTCTGGAATATTGGCTCCACGACTTGAGAATCTGGTTGCATCTGCCTGTACAGGCCACTTACAAGTGACCACCTGGGTCTTCAGTCTCTCTTCTCATTCTGCAGTTCTGGTGGAGGCCTCACAAAGGAATTATCCTAATAACATCGAAGTAGAATTTATGTGGTACTAATACAGTATCCTGGTGCTTGAGATGAGAACACATTGTGGGCATATAAAGCATTTATCTGCTTTGGATTTGGCTCATAAATTGTGTCTACTGGGTGTGGACAAAGGAAAGAGCTACATTCAGTTAAGGCTGATTCAGGCTGAAAAGTAAGTGAATCAGCACATCCTCCTCCTGTCTGTTCTCCACAGCTATCCACACACTCAGCCTGGGTAGCACCAGGTCTCTCTCTTGTAGACTACGGCCTTCGTGTGAGAATTTTTATTCTCTGGGGATAGAGTCCCTGGAAAAGGGTATCTCAGAAATGCTCCTGACAAGAGTGTGGGGATGTGAAGCCCATGTGGTTTCTGAACTTTCTGGGAAACTTAATTTAAAAACATTTCTAAAAGATGTTTATTTATTTTTGAGAGAGATACACACAGAGTGCCAGCGGGAAAGGGACAGAGAGAGAGGGAGACACAGAATCTGAAGCATGCCCCAGGTTTGGAGCTGTCAGCACAGAGCCCATCGCAGGCCTTGAACTGTGAGATCGTGGCTAGAGCCGAAGTCAGATGCTTAACCGACTCAGCCACTCAGGTGTCCCTTTCTGGGAAACTTTGAAACCTCATTTCACATAGAGAATGTTCAAATCAGGTTCCTTGGGATAAGACTTTCAAAGTCCACTGGGCGCATATTCCCACCTAAGTCTTACTTTAGGGGTCAGATTACCTGTGATGAGAACATGGAATGTCCCAGAAGAAAAGTAAGTAATTTTGCCTCAGTATGCATTCTGTTGAGGGCCCATTTCTGGGTAACTTTCTCAGGTCTATTTATAGCCATGGATGAGAAGAGATGAAGTTCTCTTTCCTGACCTGATAAAGCCAACTTCAACTCACTTCTTAATCTTGGATCTTTAACTGGCACACAACATATATTTACCATATATTCTTACTTCTGGTTTGTGTACTGGTTAATTTTTGTTGAGTAATAAACCACTTGAATACTTAGTGACTTAAAACAACCACATTTATTTAATTCATGATTCAGTAGGTTGGCAGCTTGGGCTGGGCTCATCTGGGTGTTTCTTCTGTTGATTTTTGATGGGCTCATTCATGCATCCTTGGTTGGCTGTTGCCTACCTGGCCACCTGGGCAGGGTATGTGTGTATGTGTGTGTGTGTGTATGTGTGTGTGTGTGTGTGTGTGTGTGTGTGTGTGTGTGTGTGTGATTATTATCAGCAAGGGTGATGTGGCAAAGAAGTCTTAGGTCTTTTACCATCTAGTAGGACAACTCAGTCTTGTTCACATGGCAGTCAGAGGGTTTCAAAGGCTTTTGGAATTTCTGCTTGCATTATGTTTGCTAGTGTCACAATGTCTGAAGCAAGCCATATGGCCAAACCCAGGGTCAATGTGGGAGGGTCTTACCAAAGAAAGTGGCTGTAGAGAACCAAAGACTGTGAGACCACCTCTTGCAGTCTCTGATAGTTGGTCATATTTGACATGTGGCCTATATGCAGAGTGTTGAAATACAGGAGTAGAGTGAATCCGAGAATCATTTTGAGGGAGGAGACAGCAGGGGTGGGCGACAGATTGCAGGGAAGGGTCAGTGATGGCTTCAAGATGTCTATCCTGGGCACCTGGGTGGCTCAGTCAGTTGAGTGTCTGACTTTGGCTCGGGTCATGATCTTGCTGTTTGTGAGTCTGAGCCCCACATCGGACTCTCTGCTGTAAGCCTGTCAGAGCAAAGCCCACTTTGGATCACATGTCTTCTTCTTTCTGTCTCTCCCCGTCTTATGCTCTCCCTAAACTAAATAAATATTTTTTAAAAAGGGAGATGTCTAGCCCAAAAAAGTGAAAGGATGGTGGTACAATGAATACAAATGGGAATGATTTGGAGCTGGTTTGGGGAACCAACCCCTCTCAGAGGAGGAGGTATTTTTGCATCCCTATTACCTCAAAAGAAGCAACATGGTGGAGGCAAGTGAGCAAAGGCAATAGGGACTCATTTCTGGGGTGAAGGTCCAGCTGTGAGAGGCTTGGGAGGATAAGAAAAGAGCTAGAAGCGTCAAATATTTTCTACTGCAGACTATGTTTTAGAAGAGAAACCAAGACTCAGAGAAAAAATATCTTGCTTGATCAAGGCCACATAAACTAGAAATCAGGAGAAGTAGGGTCTAAATACAGGCCTGCTTAGCTTGAGAATTTGTGTTCTTTCTTGAAAAGAATGTTTATTTGTTTTGAGAGAGAGGGAGAGAGGGCCAACAGGGAGGAGCAGAGAGAGAGGGATAGAGAGAATCCTAAACAGGCTCTGTGCTGTCAGGGCAGAGCCCGATGTGTGGCTCAATCTCATGAACCATGAGATCATGACCTGGGCCCAAATCAAGAGTTGGATGCTTGACCGACTGAGCCACCCAGGCACCCCTATGTTCTCTTTAATACTCCCTGCACCATGTTGTGTCTTTTGAGGTGACAGAGATCCAGAGATCCCTCTTCCTTTGAAAGAGGACGCAAGGATGAGAAAGACACAGGGCCAGAGATACACTGAGGTGAAGGGAGTGAACTTTTCTGGGCTTAGGCTGCACAGCTTCATGCTCTTCTGAAAATTATGTAATGAGCTCACCAAGGAGAAAAAGGGTGGGAAAGGGCAGGGATGATGACTGAAGAGAGAAATACTGTCTCCCAGGGACTTTCATCAGGGATTTCAGAGGTAAGGAAAGGGATTACTGAGTAGCTGTGAGGGCCAGATTTGAAGGGAGAGGCATGAAGCAGAATCTGGGGGCCTCCTGTTTCTTCAGGATCATGCTATCTTGGGAGCAGAGTGAGAGGAGGCTGACAGTGGGTTGAAAGTTATGGGCTTGGGGCGCCTGGGTGGCTTAGTCAGTTAAGTGTCCGACTTTCGCTTAGGTCATGATCTCGCGGTTCGTGGGTTCGAGCCCCGCGTCGGGCTCTGTGCTGACTGCCAGCTCAGAGCCTGGAGCCTGTTTCAGTCTGTGACTCCCTCTCTCTCTGACCCTCCCCTGCTAACACTGTCTCTCTCTCTCTAGAAATAAATAAAACATTAAAAAAAAAAAAAAAAAAGAAAGTTATGGGCTTGGCATGAGGGACGTGGGGAAAGGTCAGGAGGGTAAGTGAGGCCTAAGTTCTGGAAGTCTAGCAGTGGTGCATATGATGGTGAAGCTGGAGTCTGAAGTCTGTGACTGTGTGTGCAACTCAACTTTCCCCTTGATGTCTGGTTAATAGCCTGTCTTCCTGGAGTTTCAGAGCTGCCTCTTTATACAGAGGGACATTTATTTATTTATTTATTTATTTATTTATTTATTTATTTTTATTTTTTATTTATTTATATTTTTACAAATAGTTTATTGTCAAGTTGGTTTCCATATAACACCCAGTGCTCATCCCCACAAGTGCCCCACTCCATGCCCATCTCCCCCCTCTCCCCCCCACACCCATCAGTCCTCAGTTTGTTCTCAGCATTCAAGAGTCTCTCATGGTTTGCCTCTCTCCCTTTTCCCCACCATTGACCCCTTCTTCTCCCCCATGGTTCTCCGTTAAGTTCCTCCTAATCCTCCTATACGTGCAAACATGTGATATTTGTCCTTCTCTGCCTGACTTATTTCGTTCAGCATAACACCTTCAAGGTCCATCCACGTTGCTACACATGGCCAGATTTCATTCTTTCTCATTGTCATGGAGTATTCCATGGTATAGATAAACCATATCTTCTTGATCCATTCATCCGTTGATGGACACTTAGGCTCTCTGCATGTTTTAGCTATTGTTGAGAGTGCTGCTATGAACATTGGGGTACATGTGCTCCTATGCATCAGCACTCCTATATCCCTTGGGTAAATTCCTAGCAGTGCTATTGCTGGGTCCTAGGGGAGTTCTATTGTTACTTTCCTGAGGAAACTCCACACTGTTTTCTAGAGGGGCTGTACCCGTTTACATTCCCAACAACAGTGTAGGAGGGTGCCCATTTCTCCACATCCTCGCCAGCATCTAGAGTTCTCTGATTTACTCATTTTAGCCACTCTGACTGGCGTGAGGTGGTATATCAGTGTGGTTTTGATTTGTATTTCCCTGATGAGGAGGGATGCTGAGCATCATTTCATGTGTCTGTTGGCCATGTGGATGTCCTCTTTGGAGAAATGTTTGTTCATATCTTCTGCCCATTTCTTCACTGGGTTGTTTGTTTTTTAGGTGTGGAGTTTGGTGAGTTCCTTATAGATTTTGGCTATTAACCCTTTATCTGATATGTCATTTGCAACTATCTTTTCCCATTCCGTTGGTTGCCTATTAGTTTTGTGGATTGTTTCCTTTGCCGTGCACAGAAGGGCATTTAGACTTGTTACTGGGGACACTACTTTTTTTTCAGACTTTTAAAAAAATGTTTATTTATTTTTGAGAGAGAGAGAAAGAGACAGAGGACAAGCAGGGGAGGTGCAGAGAAAAAGGGAGACACAGAATCCAAAGCAGGCTCCAGGCTCTGTCAGCACAGAGCCCGACATGGGACACAAACCCACGAATGTGAGATCATGACCTGAGCCAAATTGGATGCTTAACTGACTGAGCCACCCTGGTGTCCCAATACTATTATGTTTTTGAGTGGTCCCTGTTCAGATTCTTGCCTCAGTCTTACCTTTCTTTCCTTTTTCTTCACCTCCTTCCCTGGTTTACAGGGAGCATTGGCTTTGGTCCCATAGGGATATTCCTACTGACAACCAAGTGAGTGAAATTTGAAGCACATGTCCCCTCAATCATGACTTCAGATGAGGCCACAGCCCTTGTTGACAGCTTAACTACAACCTCATGAGTTACCTAAAGCCTGAGTTACCAAGCTAATCACCCAGATTCTGGCTCACTGAAGCTATAAGCCACTAGGTTTTGTGAGTAACTCATTAAGGGGCAACAGGTAATTAATACAGATTTTGGTACCTAGAAGTGGGGTGCTGCCATAACAAATACCTAAAATATGGGTGTGGCTTTGGGACCAGGGAATGGGTGGAAGCTGGAAAAGTTTTGAGGATTTTGAAGAGACTATTCATGAAAGCTTAACCTCAAAACTACTTTTTTTTTTTTTGTAGAATTCTTGGACTCTGGGGAGGAGAGTCATGTTTCTCAGTAAGGTGCCTTGTAGGGCTGTCATTTATTTTGGAGCCATGCCATTCTCCTGATAAGGTCTTTCACTGCTTGCTTAACTTGTTGGTTCCTGAGAGTGTAGATAAAGGGATTCAAGAGGGGGGCAATAATTGTATTGATTAGGGACACTCCTTTGTTGAAATCAACCCCCTTACCTGGAGAGGGCTTCACATACATGAAGAAACAGCTGCCATAGCACAGGGTGACCACAATGATATGGGAGGAACAGGTGGAGAAAGCCTTCTTTCTCTCTTGGACAGAGGGGATCCTGACAATTGTCCGGATGATCTGGACATAGGATATGCTGATCAGCACCAGAGTGCTAACCAGTGCCACCACGGCCAGGGTAAAATCCACCATCTCTAACACCTGTGGCCCACTGCACACCACCTCCATTAGAGGCGTATAGTCACAGAAGAAGTGGTTGATGTGGGTGTCACAGAATGGAAGCTGACTGGTCAGGATGACAGGCACTATGATGAAGGAGAATCCTGTCAGCCAGCAGGTGAGGATAAGTTGTGTGCAGACTCTGTTGCTCATGAGAATGGGGTAGCGGAGGGGCTGGCAGATGGCAATGTACCTGTCATAGGCCATGGCTGTAAGGAGGAGGAACTCTGTGGCCCCCAGGAAGATGTGGAAAAAATCCTGAGTAATGCAGCCAGCAAAACTGATGGTCTTGGTCCCTGTGGCAATATTGAGCAACATCTTGGGCACAATGACAGTCTGGAACCAAATTTCTAGGCAGGACAGATTCCAGAGGAAGAAGTACATAGGGGTTTGCAGGCGTGTGTCCAGCAAGGTCAGGCTGATGACAACCAGGTTTCCAGAGACAGTCACAAGGTAGGCAAACAGCAGGAGCAGGAAAACTGCCACCTGAAGCTCTTTGGTGTCTGTCAGGCCTTGGAGGAAGAACTCAGTCACTATGGTCTGATTGGCCATTGTGGGCCTCAGCCCTTTCCAGAAACGTGCAACCTGGGCAGATAGGAGCATCAGAAATTAGGATGAAGAAGATGAAAATTTCTGCCAAAGTGCATCATTCTTTTACCTGTCCAGTGTCTCCCTACGGATTCAGGGAAGCAGAGCAGAAGCTTCTGGAGACTCTTCTTTAGTCAGAAATCAGCCTAGATCTTTCAGAATCATTGAGGAATTATTGAATGTCAGTGACTTTCCCCTCTCCTTTCTCTCTCTCTTTCTTTCTCTCTTTCTTTCTCTCTTTCTTTCTTTCTTTCTTTCTCTTTCTTTCTCTTTCTTTCCTTTCTTTCTTTCTTTCTTTCTTTCTTTCTTTCTTTCTTTCTTTCTTTCTTTCTTTTTCTTTCTTTCCTTTCCTTTCCTTTCCTTTTTTCTTTCTCTTATTTCCTTTGAGAGAGGCCATAAGAATTCTCTGCTGTTCCTCCAGTTCTCTTTAAAACTGGCAAACACTTATCCATCCTTCAAAATCCAGTCTAAGTGTGACCTCTTACACAAGGCCTTTCCTATAAGCCCTAGGCTAATTCTGCTGCTTTCTTCCAGCTCTGGTAACACATACTTTATGCCTCTATTATATTTCTGTGGAGTCAGTGATGTAGGATAGAACCTCTCTTCCCTGCCAGGCCATAAATACCTTGCGCTTAGGGACTGCTTTTTGTTCATCTGTGTATCTCAGCACTTAAACTTTCCCTTATCAGTATATGCACTGGTCTTCTCAGATCTGTATTCACAGCAAAAGTTTCCTTTTTTTTTTTCTTCAAATTTTCATTTAAGTTCTAATTACTTAACATACAGTGTATTATTGTTTTCAGGAGTTGAGTTTAGTGACTTATCACTTGCATATAACTCCCAGTGCTCAACACAAGTGCCATCCTTTTTTAAAATTTTTAAAAAATGTTTGTTTATTTTTGAGAGACATATTGCAAGTGAGAGTGGGGCAGGGACAGAGGGAGACACAGAATCTGAAGCAGGATCCAGGCTCTGAGCTGTCAGCACAGAGCCTGATGTGGGGCTTGAACCCACAAACTGTGAGATCATGATCTGAGCTGAAGTTAGATGCTTAACTGACTGAGCCACCCAGGGACCCTGACAAGTGCCCTCCTTAATACCTATCACCCATTTGGCCCATCTCCCACCCACTTCCCTCTGTCAACTCTCAGTTTCACAACAAAATTTTCTGCTTCCTAAAGCATTGCTTGCATATGTAGCATGCATTTTGGAATAAGAAGCATTTTTCACTTACCTTGCTGTTTGCTTACATTGAACCTTTATTAAAAGTTGTCTGACATTTGCACCTGGATTGTAAATTACTGGAAGAGAGAGAGCGTCTTACTTTTACTCAGGCTCCCTTACCTCCCCCAACCACCAGCTTTATCGAGGTATACTTTATAAATAAAATTGTAAGATATTTAAAGTATACATTGTGATGATCTGATATATGTATACATTGTGAAAAGGCCCCACAGTTAATTAGCACATCCATCACCTCACATATTAACCTTTTTTTTTCATTTAGGAAATTTCAATTACACAATATAGTATTATCAACTATAGTCACTATGGTCTTTTTTTTTTTTTTTTTTATAAAGTCTGCTTTTATTTCTCTCCCTGTGCCACCCTTTCACATCTATGCTGTCTATCTCTGATACAGGAAAACATGAATATTGTACACCAGTGTGCAAACCCAAATGACTACAGGAGCCCAACAGGTCATGCAAATGAGGGGAAATGCCAGATGGAGAGGGCCTGCTTTGCCAGAGACATGGACAAACAATGACAAGTGCCAGCTGGCACTGTTCAGGAGTGGATATGGAGTGATGGGCACGCCGAACAGCTGTCCCTCAGCTTAGGTCAAGTTGCCAAATCTTTGAAGAGGCTAGAAACCTAAGTTTTTGTGTGAAATACCTTTTTGAACCTTAACCATTTAAATCCTAAGTTTTTGTGTGAAATATCTTTTTAAATCTTAACCATTTAAATCTGTAACATTTTAAAAATGCTGGTTGGGCCAAAACTAATTTTTCAAAGGTTGCTGCAAGCCAGATTCAGTACATGGCCATAAGTTTTCAGCTTCTGCACTGAAAAGACCATGGATAAAACAAAGTTCTCTTCTACCTCAGTTCTCTTGTGTAAGCTGAGAAACAGCTTTTTCTTCCCCACAGTGGTTGTCTTATGGGGGGGCTTACCTCATGCCCCAACTCAGCAAAGGGGGCTTCTAGAGTCTGGGACAGTTGGGAGCAAGGTGTCAGCAGATCAAGCTTGCGAAGGCCCAAGGTAACATGATCCTCATCCCCAGGTCCACCTCTTGCCCAGAATTCTGTGACCTGCTGGAGCTGCCACAGTGGTTCAGGCCCTTGAGCCCAGTCTGGGCCTCAGGCAATGTCTAGATCTCCACCCTTTGACTTGCAACCTTTGAGACCATCACCCACGCTCCTGAAATATTTCTGGGTAGTGCTGGAAGCCCACAGGTGGATCCAGGTCCCCTGGCCCCTGGCTCAGGCATCCCACCGGCACTCTAGCCCCTGTGCCCCCTGGGCACCAGGCCTATGGACCCACTGGTGCTTGGCCGCGGCTGACTTTTGGCCAAAATGCCTGCCACACGGAGGACTGGGGTGGGGGCGGTCACCAATGTGGGTCCACCGATGCGCTGGCGTTTCTGAGCTCTGAAGAAGCCGCGCCCACAGTCTGGGCGCGCGTAGGGCTTCCCGCGGGTGTGCGTGCGCGCCTGACGCCGAAGGTCTGACGCCGGGGCATAGGCGCGGCCGCAGTCCTCGCAGGGGAAAGGAGTCTCGCCGCCGTGGACCCGATGGTGCTGGTAGAGGGCAGAGCTCTGGCTAAAGCAGCGGCCACAGTCAGTACGGCGACAGGGCTTCTGGTCTGCGTGGACCCGTAGGTGAGTGGGGAGGGCCGAGCGCCGGGTGAAGCCGGGCCACAGCCCGGCTCTCGCGATGGCTGGCCCCGGGCTTGCTCGCAGAGGAGGCCTGGCCGCAGCCCGTGCCACTGTCAGGGCTACAGAAGGGCTTCTCGCCCACGTGGTAGCACAGGTGCGTCACCAGGGCCAAGCGCCAGGCAAAACTCCTACTGCACATGTAGCAACCTTGACACTGGATGGGCACAGAGTGGGGAGTGAGCCTGGCGGGTTGCCTTGGACGGCTGCTCCGAGCTATGAGGGAGCCAGCAGAAGGGTGTTTCAGAGCCTTCAGCCCAGGAGGCTGAGCTTCCACAGAAAGGATCTTCTCCGGTGCCTCAGTCCTTTCTCTTTGGTCTTTCCCATCCATTTCTGGCTTCTGCGTCTGCTTCGGTCAGACACTCTCCCACTTCCGGATTCCGGGCATCAGGGCCCCACCGGTCGGCCTCTTCCTCCACCCAGAGGAAGGCTGGTTTAGTGCCTCGGAACACTGAGGAAGGAAAATGCAAACAAACCCCACACCGCGGGGAGGCCGCCCTCTGCTGTCCCCACTTCCTGGCCTGGGGCCTCCCACTGTGGGTGCCGGCCTGAGGGTGGGCAGGGTGAGCTTGGTGGTGGCCCTGGCGAGCGGGCAGGGCCTCACGGAGCACACCCAGGGGGCGGTAGGTCTCCCGCGCAGGCCCTCTGCTCGGTCCGCAGACACCCCATTCCTACCGGGAACAGTATGCCAAGTCTGCGAAGCTGATGGTTGCCCGGGCTCCTCTGCTCCCGGTTCCCACGCTGGGAGCTGGGTGGGAGCTGGCGCTTTGGCAAGTGCTGGGGCCTGGGTTCTGGAGTCCCGGAGTTCCGAAGCCTCCGGTGTGAGAGGATGCCCCCGCGCTTGGGCTCGGTTCTGAAGGCCAGGAGTGAGGCCCAAGGCCCACCAGGGTGGCCAAAGACCTGGAGCCGCTGGCAGAAGGGACACGGACCTTCAGAAAGTTATAGTCACTATGTTATACATTAGATCTTAAGACCTTATTCGTCTTCTAACTGAAAGCTTGTACCCTACTACCAACCTCTCTCCATTCACCCCCCATCCCTACCCCATGGTAACCACCATTCTACTCTGTTTCCTCGAGTTTGAGTTTTAATTTCCATTCTACCTATAAAAGATAAAATACAGTATTTGTCTTTCTCTGTCTGGCTTATTTCACACAGCATAATGGCCTCCAAGTTCATCTATGTCATTGCAAATGGCAGGACTTCCTTTTTTGAGGCTGAATAATATTCTATTATATATGTCACATTTTCTTTATCCATTCCTCCGTTGATGGCAGCTAGGTTGTTTCCGTACCTTGGATACTGTGAATAATGTTGCAATGAAGATGGGAGTACAGGGATCTCTTTGAAATGATTTTGTTTCCTTTGGATGTATACCCAGAGTTGGGATTGCTAGATCATATGGTAGTTCTATTTTTAATTTCTTGAGGAACCTCTACACTATTTTACATAGTGGCTGTGCCAGTTTACTTTTCTGTTCAACAGTGCACAATGGTTTTCTTTTCTCCACATTCACTCTCCAGCACTTGTTACTTCTTGTCTTTTTGACCATAAACACCCTGACAGGTGTGAGATGACATATCATTGTGGCTTTGATTTGCATTTACTTGATGATTAGTGATGTTGGCATCTTTTCATGTGTTTGTTTGCCATATGTATATCTTCTTTGGAAAGATGTCTATTCAGGTGCTCAGACCCCTTTCTCATACTGATCTCTGGCATGTGATTAGTTACCTGTAAAGATTGCTAGGGCAGTTCTGACAAGAAATGAAATACTGTGGGGCTTATTGCACTCACAGTTTTTGAGAAGAAAGATAAACTTCACAGAAATTAACTATTGGCCTAGGGCCATGGTGAGAACCTAAAACAAATAAATGAAAGCCTCTTGAATGTTTCCTAATCAGATCAGATTCTCTGAGCCTTATAGATGTGTTGTTTTACTGAATGGAACAGGGATTTTTCTTTGGAGAAATATATGGAATTCTTATGAGGGATTTTCCCTTGCTCCTTTTCATTGGAGACCAATGGCCCAAGACCCACCCTCCGTGGTCCCTTTCACTGTTCTTTAAATGTGAGGGACACCTACATTGCTGGTGTGCCAGATGAATCACTGCAGTAGATATGAGAGCCTACTAGTTACACCATTTCATAAAATCTAAGGTGCAATTCAGTGTGAGACACACTACTATTTTATGTGCCATTAAGAAAGAAAGATGCTAAGGGGCGCCTGGGTGGCTTAGTCGGTTAAGCGTCCGACTTTCGCTTAGGTCATGATCTCGCGGTTGTGGGTTCGAGCCCCGCGTCGGGCTCTGTGCTGACTGCCAGCTCAGAGCCTGGAGCCTGTTTCAGTCTGTGGCTCCCTCTCTCTCTGACCCTCCCCTGCTCACGCTGTCTCTCTCTCTGCTAGAAATAAATAAAAATATTAAAAAAAAAAAAAAAGAAAGATGCTATCCCAACCAGACAGTGACCCCATGCTAAAATGCCATTGATCATAAGATGCCTCCCAGTTTCAGAGATGTTGAAATGTATGTCCTAAAGTTGCTAAGCTATGGGATTTATTTTTAGCTTATTAAAAAAGTTTGCTTCTCCAGAAAAATGTTGTAAGACCAACGTCTAAAAGGTTACCACCTATGTTTTCTTTTAGGAGTTTTATGGTTTCAGGTCTTTCTCAAAACTAATATAACATTGCCGGGCAGCTATACTTCATGAAGAAAAGAATGTTCTGTGTATGTTTTAAAACATAAACCATATGCTTATGTATCTATATATGTAAATAATTTAAAAATTAATGAACATACACATATATTGGTGATACTTCCTCAACTTCATTTAAAAGTTTTCACTGATGTGATATATGATTTGAAAAGCTTGGAAAATTTTTGCCTAGGGACCTGTTGCCTATCTTCCTTCTCACAGGCAGCCAGTGTTTGCAAAGAGGCTCATTTTCTTTTTGGAGATACTATCCTTTAGCTTCTTCTTCTTCTTCCCTTTTTTTTCTTTAAGTTTCCGAGCCTGTTGTTTTCTCAGAATGAGCACAAGAAAGCTCCTAGGAGCAGTAGCCAAAGTGCCTAGTAATTCAGAAACCTTCGACTTGGGTCATTTCTGGGCCCTGGCAAGGGAAGCTATGCTTTGCGGCTCCCTCCCTTTCTGCACAATGACTGGTTATCTGAGAAGTGGCCTCAGGAACTCACCAGCCCAGGGACAACACAAGCTTTTCAGGTCTCTGAGGATCCCCCAATGAGGGAGTAGGGAGCGTACAGTCTGGCAAGTCCACTGTGGTTTCATGAAAAGAGCTCAGACTCTTAGCGAAACGTGGAGGCAATTCTGTAGAAATAGTCACAGGTTACATTTCCATAGAAATCTTTTCTTGACCCATTTTTCTTTTCTTTCTAGCCCTTCAGCAGCAACAATCCAAAAAATAGCTATCCAAAGACAAAATACTGTTGTTTAGTCAACATCCAAACCATGCAGCAGAAGGTTCAGGGAAAGTCTGAGGTGCAGCTGGGAGCTTCCCCCCAGTGCTATGGTCCATGGTTCCTCCTGGAATCTAAGGTTCTGAAGTTTTAGGTCATTTGAGAGGCTTCTGAACAGGTTCCATTCAATGAAAAGGGACATTTGCTTTATAGACTCTTCTATTACAGACTCAGGGGATCAATGCTGGGAAAAATACCAAGTGGTACCCAGGGGAATTTGTAATCAGAATTCACTAATTCACTCAGGATGTAGTTTACAAATTATAAGCAGAACAATTTGTCAAAAATCCCCTGTGACAATGACAAAATACTTACCTAAGAGCTTGCTTCTTAATGAATATTTTTGTCCCTGTCAGTTGTTGATAATGTAGTTGGTAATAACTGTTGGTAAATTTTTAAAATTTAGTTTAAAATTTTAATTCCAGTATTGTTAACATATAACTTTATATTAGTTTCAGGTGTTCAATATAGTGATTCAACAATTCTGTACAGTTTTTCATGCTTATCATTGTAAGTGTACTTTTAATACTCATCAGCTATTTCACCCCCCACCCTCCCTCTGATAACCCTCTGTTCTCTATATTTAAGAATCTGTTTTCTCTGCTTGTAAATATTTTTGAGAAGTGATAAGTAGGTCAAAAGGCATCAAAGACAACTTTGTCATCCTTATAATTCTGGCTAGTCCTCAAACCATAGCCATCTATGTCCAGCCTGTTCATAATATTCATTTTCTTTTAAATTGTATTGCTAAAACATGCTCAGAAATGGCATTAAATAAGGGTACTTTTTCATGATGTGGATATGGTATGCCTTTGTATCAGACATCAGAAGACTCTGATTCTAGTCTAGTTCTCTTATTAACCCTTGGACAATTCATTTCCCTGTCCTGAATCTTAGTTTTTCAGTTTTTATTTTTTACTGAAATTTTTTTTGTGATGATTTATTTTATTATAATTTTTTAAATATAATTTATTGTCAAGTTAGCTAACATACAGTGTATACAGTGTGGTCTTGGTTTTGGGGGTAGACTCCTGTGATTCATTGCTTACATACAACATCCAGTGCTCATCCCAACAAGTCCTCAATGCCCATCACCCATTTCCTCCCTTCCCTTACTCCCCCCA
Organism: Proteles cristata cristata; assembly: GCA_017311185.1. NCBI lineage: Eukaryota > Metazoa > Chordata > Mammalia > Carnivora > Hyaenidae > Proteles > Proteles cristata. The sequence goes on from JAESUZ010005040.1 coordinate 655,135, forward strand.
CCCCACCCCCGGCCATCAACCCTCAGATTATTCTCTGTATTTAAGAGTCTCTTATGGTTTGCCTCCCTCTCCGTTTGAAACTATTTTTTCCCCTTCCCTTCTCCCATGGTCTTCTGTTAAGTTTCTTGAGTTCCACATAAGAGTGAAAATATATGATATCTGTCTTTCTCTGATTGACTTATTTCACTTAGCGTAATACCCTCCAGTTCCATCCACATGGTTGCAAATGTCAGGATTTCATCCTTTCTCATTGCCAAAGAGTATTCCATTGTATATGTAAACCATATCTCCTTTATCCACTTATCAGTTGATGCACATTTGGGCTCTTTCCATAATTTGGCTATTGTTGAAAGTGCTGCTATAAACATTGGGGTATAAGTGCCCCTGTGAATCAGCATTCCTGTATCCTTTGAATAAATTCTTAGGAGTGCAGTTGCTCGGTTGCAGGGTAATTTTATTTTTAATTTTTTTGAGGACACTCCACACTGTTTTCCAGAGCAGTTGTACCAGTTTGCATTCCCACCTGCACTGCAAAAGGGTTCCAGTTCTTCCACATCCTCACCAGCATCTGTTGTTTCCTGAATTGTTAATTTTAGCCACTCTGACTGGTGTAAGGTGGTATCTCAATGTGGTTTTGGTTTGTATTTCCCTGATGATGAGGAATGTTGAGCATCTTTTAATGTGTCTGTTGGCCATCTGGATGTCTTCTTTGGAAAAGTGACTATTCATGTCCTCTGCCCATTTCTTCACTGGGTTTTTTGTTTTTCGGGTGTTGAGTTCAGTAAGTTCTTTATTGATTTTGGATTTAGTTTTTCAGTTTTTAACAAAACTTTCTGGCTGTTAAGATCATGCTATTATTAGATGTCTTTTGATTTGTCTTAATTTCATTGTTTTCATGCTTTGAGAAACTTCCCTATACTTCTCATATTCTAGAATATTGTGAACAGGTTTCTGTTCACCTTTTCCATACTCTTCATGATTCCATCTGAAATTCCAGTTACCTTTTTGCCTGCTCACCCTGAAGCTGTGTTTGGCTTCTAGGGAACTAATGGAAGTGCCCTCAGGGAAGGCACAGGAATTCATTAATAAGTCTCTGTAGGTACAAAAGAAGACTTGTTGTCTTTGCCCCAGGGAGATGGCTTTAGGGATTTTTGTTTTGGGGATTAGCTAGATGTCTTCCTGGTTCATACAAAAAGAAGCCAGAGAGGGCTAGATACAAGTAACTGATCAAATCTTGAGTAGTTTCTTTATACACATTTGCTGATTAGTACTCAGTGATGATTCAAGAGAACCGTATGCAGATCGCCAGAGAACTCACACAGCTGTCTTGTGTCTGGTGCTCTTGTAATTGCTCATTGTTACTATATAGAAATACAGTTGATTTTTATATGTTTACTTGTACTTTGTGATCTTGCTATATTCACTTATTATTTCCAGTAGCCTTTGTAGAATCTTTGGAATTTTGTGTTGATGATCATGTAGTCTACAAATAAGACAGTTTTATTTCTTTCCAATATTTTTTCATGTCTTATCCCACTTTTATAAGTGGACTTTTATAATAGTGTTGAATAGGAGTGGTGACAGTGGACAATGCCTTGTTCCCAATCTTAGGTGAAAGATACTCAGTCTTTCCCATTAAGATTAATATTAGTTGCTGGTTTTTCATGGATGCCTTATATTAAGTTGAAAATGTTACCTTCTCTTTCTAATTTTCTAGGAGTTAAAAATATCATGAATGTATACTGAATTTTAAATATGTATTTTCTGCAGATATTGAGATAATCATATATTTTTAAAGTTTTTTTTTGTTGGTATAGTAAGTTGTATTGATGGATTGTGTTCCATGAAATTTAAACTTTTCATTTAATTGTTTAAAAAAACTTTATTGAAGTGTAGTTGATATAAAAAATTACACACATTTCTAGAAAGAAGTTGTTATGGCCAATGTCAAAGAAATTACTGCATGTGCTTTCTTCTAGGATTTTTATGGTTTCAGGTCTCACAGTTAGGTCTTTAATATATTTTAAAATTAATTTTGTGTATGGTGTAAGAAAATGGTCCATTTTTACCTTGTTGCCTGTTGCTGTCCAGTTTTCCCAACACCGTTTGTTGAAGAGACGTTCATTTTCCCATTGGGTATTCTTTCCTGCTTTGTTTAAGATTAATTGACCATATAGTTGTGGGTTCATTTCTGAGTTTTCTATTCTGTTCTATTGATCTATGTTCCTAGTTTGTGCCAGTGCCATACTTGTTTTGATTGTGACCGCTTTGTTTCATTCTTTTTATTTATTCTTTAAGTTTATTTATTTTTGAGAAAGATTTTACATGCGGGTGTGGGAGGGACAGGGCGAGAGAGATCAGGAAACAGAGAATCTCAAGAAGGCTCCACACTGTCATCACAGAGCCTGACGTGGGGCTCAAACCCATGAACTGTGAGATCATGACCTGAGATGAAATCAAGAGTCAGATATAACTTACTGAGCCATCCAGAGCCCCCAATTATGATAGATTTGTAATATAACTTGAAGTCTGGAATTGTTATGCCTCCAGCTTTGATTTTCTAAGTGTGCTTTGGGTCTTTGGGGTCTTTTGTAGTTCCATACAAATTTTAGGATTGCTTTTTCTAGCTCTGAGAAAAATATTACTGGTATTTTTATAGAGATTGCATTAAATGTATAGATTGCTTTGGGTAGTATAGACATTTTAACAATATTTGTTCTTCCAATCCATGAGCATGGAATGTCTTTCCATTTCTTTGTGTCATCCTCATTCTTTCATCCATGTTTTATAGTTTTCAGAGTACAGGTCTTTCACCTTTTTGGTTAGGTATATTCCTAGGTATCTTATTTTTGTTGCAATTGTAAGTGGGATTGATACCTTGATTTCTTGTTCTGCTGCTTTATTATTTGGTATATAAAAATGCGACAGGTTTCTGTATGTTGATTTTGTGTCTTATGACTTTACCCAATTCATTTATCAGTTCTAGCAATTTTTTTGTGGACTCTTTGGGATTTTCTATAGATAGTATCATGTTATCTGTCAATACTTCTTCCTTGCCAATTTGGATGCCTTTATTTCTTTTTGTTGTCTTATTACAATGGCTGTGACTTCCAGTACTATGTTGAATACAGTGGTGAGAGTGGACATTCTTGTCTTGTTCTTGACCTTAGGGGAAAAGCTCTCAGTTGTCCCCATTTAGTATGATGTTGGCTGTGTGGTTTTCTTATAAGGCCTTTATTATAGTGAAGTGTGTTCCCTCTAATCCTATACTTTGTCAAATGCTTTTTGTGCATCTATTGAGAGGATTATATAGTTCTCAACCTTTCTTTTACTAGTGTGATGTACATTGATTGATTTACAAATATCAAACCACACTTGCAACCCAGGAATAAATCCCACTTGATTGTGGTAAATGATATTTAAAAGTTTTTATTTAAAATTTTTTTCATGTTTATTTATTTTGAGAGAGAGAGAGAGAGAAAGAGAGAGAGAGACACACACAAAAATAGTGCACATATGTGCAAGCAAGGGAGAGGTATAGAGAGAGGGGGAAAGAGAATCCCAAGTACACTCTGCTTTGTAAGCAGAGTCAGCTGCAGGGTTTGATCTCACAAACCATGAGATCAGTTGATGGAAATTCAACTGACTGAACCCCCCCAGGCACCCTGAATTATATTTTTAATGTATTGTTGCATTCAGTTTGCTAGTATTTTGTTGAGGATTTTTTTACAGCTGTGTTCATCAGAGATATTGGCCTGTAGTTCTTTTTTATGGTATGTTCATTTGGTTTTGGAATCAGGGTAATGCTGGCCTCATAGAATAATTTTTGAAATTTTCCTTCCTCTTGTATTTTTTGGAATAGTTTGAGAAGAATAAGTTTCTAACTTTTCTTTAAATGTTTGGTAGAATTCATAGTGAAGCCATCTGACCTTGGACTTTTGTTTGTCGGGAGTTTTTGATTACTGATTCAATTTCTTTCTTGGTTATTGGTCTGTTCAAATTTCCTGTTTCTTCCTTTTTCAGCCTTTTTATATGGTTTTAGGAATTTTTCCATTTCTTCCAGTTTCTCCAATTTCTTAGCATATACTTTTTATAATATTGTCTTATAATTGTTTGTATTTCTATGTTGTTGGTTGTGATTTCTCTTCTCATTTGTGATTTTATTTATTTGGATCCTTTCTCTATTCTCTTCGATGAATTTGGCTAGAATTTTATCAATTTTATTATTTTTTTTCAAAGAACCAGTTCCTGGTTTCGTTAATCTGTTCTATTGTTCTTTAGTTTCCATATAATTTATTTCTGCTCTAATTTTTAATATTTCCCTCTTTCTGCTGGCGTTAGACTTAATTTGTTGTTATTTTTCTGTCTCCCTTAGGTGTAAGGTTAGGTTGTGAATTTGAGATTTTTCTTGCTTCTTGAGGTAGGACTGTATTGCTATATACTTCCCTCTTAGGATCACTTTTGGTGCATCCCAAAGGTTTTGGACCATTGTGTTTTCATTTTCATATGTTTCCCTGTATTCTTTTTATTTCTTCTTTGATTTCCTGGTTTATCCATTTATTATTCAGTATCATGTTTTATTTATTTATTTAAAATTTATGTATTTATTTTGAGAGAGAGAGAGAGAGAGAGAGAGAGAGAGAGAGAGAGAGAGAAGAGCGAAGGACAGAGAGAGAATCCCAAGCAGGCTGTGTGCTGTCAGCCCAGAGCCTGATGCAGGGCTCATTCTCATGAACCATGAGATCATGACCTGAGCCGAAATCAAGAGTTGAACACTCAACTGACTTAGCCACCTAGGTTTCCCAGTAGCATGTTGTTTAACCCAATGTATTTGTAGTCTTTCTAGATTTTTTCTTGTCATTGTCCTCTAGTTGCATAGTATTGTGGTTAGAAAAGATTCATGGTATGATTTCAATCTTTTTTGAATTTGTTGAGACTTGTTTTGTGATCTAATATGTGATCTATTCTGGAGAATGGTCTGTGTGCATTTGAAATAATGTACATTCAGAATATATTTATTAAGTCCATCTGGTTCAGTGTGTCATTCAAAGCCATTGTTTCCTTGTTGATTTTCTGTTTAGATGATCTGTCTATTGATGAAAGTGGGGTGTTTAAGTCCTTTGTATTTGTTATGAATTGTTTTGTATATTTGGGTGCTTCGAAAGTGGGTGCATAAGTATTTACCACTGTTAAATCTTTTTGCTGTATTTTTCCCTTTATGATTATACACTGGCCTTCTTTGTCTCTTTCTACAATCTTTGTGTTAAAGTCTAATTTGCCCAGGATAAGTATTGCTACTCTGGCCCCCTTTTTTTTTTTTGACATCCATTTGCATGATAAATGTTTCTCCACTGCTCACCTTTAAAAAAAATGTTTATTTATTTATTTATTTTTTGAGAGAGAGAGAGAGAAGCAGAGAGAGAAGACAGAGAATCCCAAGCAGGCTCTGTAATATCAGCATGGAGCCTAATGTGGGGCTCAAACCCGTGAACTGTGAGATCATGACCTCAACCAAAATCAAGAGTCAGAAGCTCAACTGACTGAGCCACCCAGATACCTCTCAACACCTCACTTTCAATCTGTAGGTGACTTTAAGTCTAAAATGAATCTCTTGTAGGTGGCATATAGATGGGTCTTTTTTTCATTAAACATCTTTTTATTTAAAGTATTTCTTTTTAAAATTTTTTTATTTATTTTGAGAAAGAGAAGGAGAGAACGAGAAAGAGAAAGAGAGAGAGGGAGAATGAGTGGAAGAGAAGCAGAGAGAGGGAATGAGAGAGAATCCTAAGCAGGCTCCATGCTAGCAGCATGGAGCCCAGTGTAGGACTTGATCCCATGAACTGTGAGATCATGATGTGAGCTAAAATCAAGAATCGGATGACCAACTGACTGAGCCACCCAGGTGCCCCATGGGTCTTTCCTTCCCCCCCCATTCTGACACTTGCTGTCTTTTTATTTTTTTAATATGAGAGAGAGTGAGTGTGTCAACAGGAGAGGGGCAGAAGGAGGAGAGAGAGAATTTTTTTTTTAAAGTTTATTTATTTATTTTGAGAGAGAGAGAAAGAGAAAGAATGGAAGAGGGGCAGAAAGATAGGGAGAGAGAGAATCCCAAGAAGCCTCCACACTGTCAGAACAGAGCCCAACCTGAGCTGAAATCAAGAGTCAGCTGCTTAACTGACTGGGGGCCACCCAAGTGCCCTGACATCCATTCTCTTTTGATTGGAGCATTTATTAGTCCTTTACATTCAAAGTAATAAATACAAAGTATTTATTGCTATTTTTATTACTTGTTTTGCCATTGTTTCTGGAGAGTTTTTCTTATTCGTTCTTGTCTTTGTTGCTTTTGGTCTCTCCTTTGCACCCAAAGAGTCCCCTTTACTATTGCAGGGCTGGTTTAGTGGTCACCAAGTCCTTTAGTTTTTGTTTGTTTGGGAAACTCTTTATCTCTCCTTCTATCCTTAATGATAGCCTTGCTGGGTTGCATATTCTTGGTTGCAGATTTTCCCCATTCAGCGTTTTGAATATATCATGCCACTCCCTTCTGGCTTACCAAGTTTCTGTTGAGAAATCTCCTGTTAGCCTTAAGGATTTTCCCTTATAAGTTAATGACTTCTTTTGTCTTGCGCCTTTAAGATTTTTTTATCACTATATTTTGCAAATGCAATTATAGTATTTCTTGGTGTTGGCCTACTTTTGATTTTGATGGGAGTTCTCTGTGCCTCCTGGATCTGGATGTCTGTTTCCTTCCCCAATTTAGTGAAGTTTTATGCTGTTATTTCTTCAAATAAATTTCCAGTCCTCTTTTCTCTCTCTTCTGGGACTATAATACTAATATTATTATGTTTGATAGAGTCAGCAAGTTCCCTAAATCTATTCTCATGTTGCATAATTCTTCTTTCTCTCTTTTTTTTAGCTTCCTTGTTTTCTGTTATTTTGTCTTCTAAGTCACTAGTTCATTTCTCTGCTTCTTCCAGTCTGCTGGTCATTGCATCAAGCCTGTTTCTAATCTCATGTATTGCACTCTTATCTCTGATTCCTTTTTTTTTTTTTTTTTACCTCTTTTATGTCTGCGGTAAGGCCCTCACTGATGTCTTCTATTCTTTTCTCAAGCTCAGTGAATATCCTTATGATCATTGCTTTAAATTCTCCACCAAGCAAGTTACTTATATCAGTTTTGCTGAGATCTCTGGCCATGGCCTTATCTTGTTCTTTCATTTGGGATGAATTCTTCCATCCTGGGATTTTGTCTAAGTCTCTGCCTTCTTCTGTATGTGAAAAAAGTCAGTTATGTTTCCTGCTTCTGAAAGTAATGGGCTTATGAAGAAGAGTTCATGTAGTGTTCAAGGCCTGGTGCTTTAGGGAGTGTCTCCGGTGTGTGCGGCATCACTCTGCTGTTGTGTTTTGGCTGCTCTGTCCTTCAGGCTAGTCATCTACAGAGGCTCTCCATGCCTGCTGTGGGCAGTGTTTGGTCCCTGGCCTGAATGTAGTGAGCTTTAACTAGGTGTATTCTGGTCTGCTTGTGTAATGAGACCTGACACCAACTGTACCAGAAGTGAGGCCCTGCAGAACTCTCTGGTTGGGAAACGTGGCATGTGCAGGGATTTCTGCTGGTCTTTAGGGAGAAGGCCTGCTGTGCTAGGATTGAGGCAAGATTGAGTGAAAGGGGCAGTCTCACCAGAGTATAGGCTGTGGAGCTTGGTGTAAGCAAGTTAGGTAGCCAGTGTCCAGGCTGAGCTGCTTCCCTCAGGTGACTCTGTGTTTATGCTAAAGAGTGGGGGAGGGAAATGGTGCCAGCCAATCCTTTGTCCTTAGAGAGGCATCTTCATAAACCGCCTCTCAGGGACATGCTCCAAAAAGAGTGAATGTTTTCCCCACTGTATGCCCCAGGCATTTGTTAGATCACTGTTTCTATGCTGTCTGCCCCAGGTTGTTTGCCTGCCTTCTCTCCAGCAGTAGGACAGTGCCTTCCTGGCTTTATCCCAGGCAAGCCTGCAGACCTTTAAAACTCCAACATTTAAGCCCCAGTGGTTGCAAGAAGTCACACAATTCAGCCCCTTGTATTCGAAGCCAATGGCTTTGGGGAAAAGTTATTGTTTTCCTCTGTGTGCTCCTCTGTCTCTCACCCTTCTCTGTGACCATGGCTCCCTCTTCTCCACAACATCCACAATCCATTTCTCCCCTAAACCATGTCTCTGGACCTTCTACCTTCTTTGATGTCACCTCTTCTTTCCCTTCAGTTGTGGAATTTATTCTGTCAGTCTTCAGGTGGGATTTCTGGAGGATTTAGGATGATTTGATATTTATCTAGTTCACTAGATAACTTACTCTGCCACCATCTTGAAAATCCTTAATCTGTCTTCCTTTCTTCCTTCCTTTCTTCCTTCCTTCCTTCCTTTCTTGTTTCTCAGTATTTCTTTTCTTTTTTTAAATATTTATTTTTGAGAGACAGAGAGAAACAGAGCATGAGGTGGGGTGCAGAGAGAGGGAGACACAGAATCCAAAGCAGGCTCCAGGCTCCAAGCTGTGAACACAGAGCCCAATGTGGGGCTCGAACTCATGAACCATGAGATCATGACCTGAGCTGAAGTCAGATGCTTAACTGACTGAGCCACCCAGAGGCCCCTTAGTACTTCTTTTAAAAGAAACACTTTTAAAAGTATTTTCAAATTTGTTCTTTATGTAGCAAGCTTTTTGAGGTGTTCTTTTATTTTACCATCACATTTAAATGTCTGATTTCTTAAGGTATAGATTTTCCTTATTGATCCCATTTCAGCATACTTAGAAATATCCATCCTTTTCTATTATAGGAAATATATAATTATTTCCTTTTCTCTCCAGCCCTTCTCTTTACCAGTAACTCTTATTATATAGGTTGATCTGGGCAGCTGCCCTTGTCTTTTGGTGCTTATATATCTAACTACCTATCTATCTAATATCTTTATTGTTTTTTGTTATCTATCTAATGTCTTTTTTTATAGTTTATTGTCAGGTTGGTTTCCATATAACACCCAGTGCTCATACCAACAAGTGCACTCCTACTTGCCTATCACCTATTTTCCCCTCTCCCCCACCCCAATCAACTGTCAGTTTGTTCTCAGTATTTAAGAGTCTCTTATGGTTTGCCTCCCTCCCTCTTCTTAACTATTTTTTCCCCTTCCCTCCCCCATGGTCCTCTGTTAAGTTTCTCCTATTCCACATATTTATGTCTTTATTGTTTTTTGTTGCCTAATGGGAGACCTTATCAGATCAGATCTAGATCACTATTTTTATTTTGCTTTTATCTCTCCAAGTATAACCTTCATTAAAAATGTTTATTTATTTTGAGAGAGAGTTTGAGTGGGGTAGGGGCAGAGAGAGGGAGAGAGAACCTCAAGAAGGCTCTGTGCTGACAGCTCAATCCCACAATGAGATCATGACCTGAACCAAAATCAAGAGTTGGATGCTTAACTGACTGGGCCACCCTGGTGCCCCTAGCCTCATTGTTTTGTTACTTCATTTATTATGTTTTTCAGGAATATTTTCACTTGGTTTTTAAAAAATAATATATTGTTCCTAATTGTTACAGTATCATTCTTTCTTTTTGAGGAAATTATATTTACTTCAAATTCTTACTATTTCTGTTCCAGTAATTCTTCTTTGCATCATATATTGTGTGGTATGTAATCTTGCCCCTCTACCCCAGTGGATATATTTCTAACATGAATGGTGATTTTGGCTTCTGAACTTATTACATATGTGTTGACTTAGCTCTACTGTCTAGTGATGTATAGGAATAGAGGCTTAGGCCCTGGTTTGTGACCTTCTGGGTAAATTTAAAGAAATGACATAGAGGATCCTTAGGCTAGATAGCCCAGGGCATTATAGAACTGTTCTTACCTAGCTTGCTGTCTTAACAAATACTCTTTTTTTTTTTTTTTTATCTTTTGAATTTCATTATCTTTGAATTTCATTTTAAACACTGCAACAGGCAGCATTGGGAAAATACTACCTATTTATATTTATAATCCATGGTCCATAACCTCTGGGGACATAGGAAGAGAGGATAGAGGAACCATTGCTGAAGTGTGGTGGGTCAGCTCTCATTTGTTTTTATTATTTTCTTGCTCCAGCACTGTTCTAATGTTATCCTGAGAATAGAGGTATCTGAAACTGTTTCTTTTGATTCTTGTATCCAGTGGTGACAGGAAGGCTAAAGCCCACTAACTTATATACATTTAGAAATTGAACATTCCAAAGTTTCAGCTGCAGAATCAGTAAATACATTCCTTTGCTTATCTATAACTTGGATTACATTCCAAGTATGTGCTAGCATAAAGCCAGCTTAATGAACGGTTTCAGAATCGTTTTTCTTTTTAACAAGCTCATTAGAAGGTGTTACATTCCTTCCCAAATTAATTTCTAAATGCTGATGTTATGAAGGCCAAGTGAAGCCCTGCTTAATATTCTTAGATTTTGACTTATACCAAACACCCTCCTTCTTTCTTGTATACTTAGAGGTATCCAGAGCACATGGAGTTGATATAGCCAAGTCCTAATAATATGCTGCCAAATGTTCTGATTGGCTTTATCTGAAGTTTGGATAAGACCTTCATTGATCTGGCTATCCAAGGATGCAACTGGACATAAGAGAAATGTAAACAAACTGGCCTTGCTGCAGGGATTTCAGCTAGAATGGACATTTTTATAGTCCCAGTTATATTAAACCAATCAATTTAGTATCTATTCTTACTAGTTAAGCCCCACTTTCTTGAGAAAGTATTGTTCACCATTATCATACTGTTATAATGGGCTCACTTATTAAAAACTTAAGTATTGGCTTTTAAATGTTTTATATGTATTATTTAATGCTCTATCATATACAATGGACATAATTATTATGCACATTTTATAGTTTGAGAAAAGTAAGCCTTAGAGAGGTCAAGTAACCATCCCAAGGCAACTGTTGTAGAACAGTGAGAATCTGGGAGTTGAACTAAAGCTTGTGGTTTTGATCACTATATGGCATTATCTTCCACTTCACCATAGATTTTGGTAGAAATGTGAATCTGTGGGAACATAATGATTGAAAGGTGGATATTTGATAACATTGCTATATCAGTTGATAATAGCTCAGTGAATTTGTGTTGGTTCATAACAGTCTTGAGAGCTTCCTGGGTGAAATCTGAGGCTGGCTCCTGTACTCAGAAGGCAGGGAGAGACTGAAGAAAGAAGCGGGGCATTCCAGGTGGGTAGGTGGCAGTTTTAATGAGCAGAGGGAACTTATGTATGAGGCTTGTCTTGGGTGGCAGCAAGACAATTGGATCCTCACAGCTGCCCACTGCTTCTTAAAAGCTTATAAAGAGGCTTTACACATAACGTGCAGGTGTTCTCAACACCAAGTCAGTATCTCAAGACTGTGTTCTTGGAACAGTCTCTGGAATGGGAAAGGCAAGTGGAGTCCACATTCCAAGGATAGAGGAGGGAGGGAAGAGCCTCCAAGTACTGGGTCCAGCTTACGGGTCAGTCAATGGTCATGTCTTTTTGATGATTGCTCCCCAACAATTTGTAATAAATTAAAAGGCCTCACTAATCTCTGGCTTAGCCACCAAAGAAATCCAGATATTCAAAATAGCAATGGCTTTACATAAAAAACCTTTTATTCAAAATATGATGCATTCTTCAATATTTTCTGTGGTTCTGGAGATTTTTTCTCATAATGAGTCCAGTATAGCTTGTTTCTTAAATTCCCAAGAAGCATCATTCCACTCAAGAATATTATCACATATAAAGCATGTGAACACACCAGATGATGTTTCATTTGTGCTTCAAACAGTAACCAGCATTCTACAATGCATTAGGATATTACTAAAATATTTGCAAGTACTTAGATTTCCAGAGATGTTCTTAGTTCAAAGTTCCTTTGAAATTGAGGTCCTACCACCACCAATTCATATTCAAGTTGTTGTTACCTTGAATCCACGTGTAGAGTCCTTGGTAGGATGGTCTAACCCCATTTGGTTGCTAACACTCATAATTTGGAACATTCTAAATATAAAACCACATTGCTACTTTATACTCATTTTCAGTTTATGAAACAGACATCCCTGACTTATGATATGGACAAAAGTAAAAACTTGGGGAAAAGTTAAAAGAACAGAGTCATATCACAGAAGGTGTCTTTTCTTTTTCTTTTTTAAAAAAAAATTTTTTTTTTAAATGTTTTTTATTTATTTCTAGGAGAGAGAGACAGCGTGAGCAGGGGAGGGTCAGAGAGAGAGGGAGTCACAGACCGAAACAGGCTCCAAGCTCTGAGCTGGCAGTCAGCACAGAGCCCGCGGGCTCGAACCGAACCGCGAGATCATGACCCAAGCGAAAGTCAGACGCTTAACCGACTAAGCCACCCAGGCGCCCCACTTTTTTTAAAATTTTTAATGTTTATTTTTTGAGAGAGAGACAGACAGAGCGTGGGCAGGGGAGGGGCAGAGAGAGAGGGAGACACAGAATCTGAAGCAGGCTCCAGACTCTGAGCTGTCACAGAGCCTGATGTGGGGTTTGAACCCACAAACTGCGAGATCATGACCTTAGCCAAATTCGGATGCCCCAGGTGCCCCGGTGTCTTTTCTAATATCTAACAGAAGTACACAAAAAGATGAAAATAAAATTATAATAGAAAAATAAAAGACCAAAAACTACCAAAGAGAGGTTGGGAAATGTCAGCCATTAACTTGAAAAGATGTCAGTGATGAAAAGCAACAATAGATCCTGTATAGAAGTGGGAGGCTTTTAACCTTGGCTTTAAAAGCCTCTTCTAACCATAACTTATAAAAAGTGGATGTGTAAGTTGAAAAAATCTTGAGATTTTTCACATCATTTGGGGAAAAGTGGACCAAATGTATATTCATTTTACTTTCCTTTATCGAAGGATCAAAGTATGGCTACAGTTGAAAGATGAATGCATAAGGAGAGGAGAATCTAAATTATTGACACTTTGACAGAAGCACAGTCCCCCGGCCTCCATGATGAAGACCAATACCAATGCTAGATTTCCTTCAAAATAATGCTGATAATTTCCTTTCTTAAATCTTCTCTTGACCCACCAATGTCAACTAACTCCATAGTTTGTAATTAAATAATACCTTCATAATGGCCTCTCTTTCTTACTCTGAATTCTTATCTTTCCACTCTTCTGAATAAGCAATATGTTTTGACTCTTGACTTTCAAGTCATTTCTGGAAAATAGTTAACTCTCTCCAGTTGTTCTTTGTTCTTTTCATGGATTCTTGTTTATCCTTTTCTAATAGCACTTACCTGTTATTTTATTTTTTTTGTAAACTTATTACATAAATTTAAAGTTTACACACCTTTCTATCATACTATAGATTCCTTGAAATTAGGACATATACCTTTCATATTTTTATCTGCAAGGGCCAGTTCAGCAGTTGAAACATAGTAGACACTCAGTACATATTTACTAAGAGAAATATATTTTTCATTGAAATGTATTCTGACTTTCAAAGCTTCATAATCTTTTTGACGGTCTCCTTAAATGCTTGCTTCACTTGCTGATTTCTTAGAGTGTAAATGAAGGGGTTTAACAAGGGAGTAATTGAGGTAATGAGCACTGCTATTCCTTTGTTGAAAGCACCTTCTTCTTTTGCTGATGGATTAATGTACATAAACATGCAGCTGCCATAAGAGAGGGAGATAACAATCATGTGGGAAGAACAGGTGGAAAAAGCCTTCGTCCTTTGCTGGGCAGAAGGGATCCTCAAAATGGTCCTGATAATGTACGTATAAGAAAATGTCACCAGCATCAGAGTAACTACCAGCGTCACAGACGCCACAAAGATGACCATCTGTTCTAGGAGGCGTGTGTCTGAGCAGGCAAGCTCCAGAAGGGGCCCATAGTCACAGTAATAGTGATTCAGAACGTTGGAGGCACAGAAATCCACCTGGCTCATCAGGATGATTGGGGGTAAGATAGCTAGGAGTCCTCCCAGCCAGGAGCAGAACACGAGTTGTATGCAGACCCTGTTGCTCATGATGGTTAGGTAATGCAGGGGTTTGCAGATGGCAACATAGCGGTCATAGGACATAGAAGCCAAGAGGTAAAACTCTGTTGCCCCAAGGAATATAGCAAAAAAATATTGAATGAAGCATCCAGCAAAACTGATGACTTTATTTCCTGTTGTCACGCTGGTCAGAAATCTGGGAATAAAAATGGATGTGAAGGAAATTTCTAAGAAGGAGAAATTCCGGAGGAAGAAATACATGGGGGTCTGGAGGTGAGGGTGTACCCGAGTGAGAATGATGATAGTCAGGTTTCCTAGGACACTTATCACGTAGGTGAGGAGCAGAAAGATGAATATCACAGCTTGGACCTCAGGTTGATTTGTGAAGCCCAGCAGAATAAACTCAGTAAATGTCGTGTTTTTCATTGTTGGCCCTTAGGAGATCTAAAGGAAAAAGGTGAGTGATGAAAAGTGAAGTTTCTCAGGGTAGGAGAGACAAAGGTGATTGTAATGAGTGAAGTCATATATTATTCTCTATTCAATTGACCCAAAACCAGTATCATGTATCAGTGGCCTTGGCTACATGGAATCCCAATATCTTCTATGTGAATGACCTTAATCCCAAAGCCCTTTAATTCCCCAAGTTGATATATTTCTCGACACTTAACAGAATCTGTTACAGAATAATTACTTTTTGAATTTTGAACCTATATTTTAATCTCAAAATGTTTATGAAATCTCCACATTTAAGTTACTTTTATCTATTAACTTCTCATACTTCTGTGGGGCGCCTGGGTGGCTCAGTCAGTTAAGCATCCGACTTCGGCTCAGGTCATGATCTCACGGTTCGTGGGTTCGAGCCCCATAAAGGGCTCTGTGCTGACAGCTAGCCCAGAGCCTGGAGCCTGCTTTAGATTCTGTAACTCCCACTCTCTGTAACCCTTCACTGCTTACACTGTCTCTCTCTTTCTCAGCAATAAAAAAAAAAAATAATTTCTCATACTTCTGTGGTCTTGGTAAAACTGTTTCTATCCTGTTTCCTGTGCTTTTCTTTCTTCTCCTTGTGCTCTTTCCCCTTTATTGATTGTACAGTTTGATGTTTCCCTAGCTATCTGCCATAGATCCTCTTCTCCATTACTGTCAAAATCTCTGACTTCTTTGTTTCAGCAACTAATAGGAAATTCTCCACATGGGTATAGTTGAAGGTTTTGATGCATAAGTGACTTATTCTGCACTCCTATTTCTTTTGAAGCATAATTTTGTGTGTAGACCTTTAAGACTTAAGATCTTTGGTTCAGTACTATCTCATATTATATTGTGAGGACTTTTGGTACATGAACAAGACTCTGGTGTCAATAAATCATATTAACCAGCATTTTCTTATTTGTTTCTCTGCCATGTTCAAAGTCTTGTAGGTAGATTTGGAATATATCTCTGAGAATAAAGATCTTGAGATACTCACAGGGAGTGACTCAGTGGGGATTTCACCCAAAGTCTTAATGATTCTTCAGTGGCAAACTAAGGATGACAGTTTATTATGCCACAGACTTTCCTGTTCTCTATTCTTGGCATAGAAACCAGGAAGAGGGATATTCAGGTTTCTGACAAGAAGAGTACTTTGTTGATAAATTGGTAATCCCCGAGGAAGGAAACTTTGGCGGTGGTAACTTGCACGCATTTTTAGATTTGTCTTTTTCTATATATATTTTTTAAGTAGGCTCCATGCCCAGCGTGGGGATCAAGCTCAATGGGGCTTGAACTCACCACCCTGAGATCAAGACCTGAGCTGAGATCAAGAGTTGGACGCTTAACTGACTGAACCACCCAGGCATCCCTCATTTTTCTGATTCAGAGGCAAAGACAGTGTAAACGACCCTTCTAATTCACATGCATATGGGTTAGAAAAAATCATATCCTCACAATCATTCTTGCCAATCTCCCCATTATCGCATACAGCTCTTGGAGGCACTAGGTGATATTAAATATTGACCTGGATTCCCCTACAGCCCTCCCTTCCCTGTTTGTACTAACCTCTGGTCTGTGGCAAGTAGTTCATTTTCATCCAGATTTTCATGACTGATTAACTTTATGATCTACATTTATAGAATAATAACATCAGTGACTTTAGAAACATACAGCACTCACACCCTTGACAATCTGAATGACTGTAGTGGGATGTTCACCTTGCTGTTCCTAAGAGGTAAGTTAAGGGTTAGATGTGCCATGTAGTATAAATATTAACATGCTCT
The DNA here is from genome assembly GCA_017311185.1 of Proteles cristata cristata. Taxonomy (NCBI): domain Eukaryota; kingdom Metazoa; phylum Chordata; class Mammalia; order Carnivora; family Hyaenidae; genus Proteles; species Proteles cristata. The sequence goes on from JAESUZ010005040.1 coordinate 671,375, forward strand.
TTATTGACTTCCTGTCAACATTTTCCCTCCCCACCTTTTTGTTGCAGGAGTCGCTGGCAATATGTGGATATTTATTTATATGAGAAAATGAATTATAATTGCCATGCAATATTACACTAGTTTTAGGTGTGCAACATAGTGATTTGATATTTTTATGCATTATGAAGTAATTACTATAATAGGTCTAGTTACTATCTGCCGCCATGAAAGTTATTACCTTATTGATTATCACCTGTGCTGTACATTACATCCCTGTGACTTATTTATTTTATAACTGGAAGTTTGTACCTCTTAATCCCCTTCACCTGTCTCACCTCCCTCCCCCAACTATTCCCCACTCTGGTAACCTACAGTTCATTTTCTGTATCTATATTTTGTTTCTGTTTTGCTTTGTTGGTTCTGTGTCTTAGATTCCACATATAAGCATTCTACTCTTCTCTTAATGAAAGTACCCAAGTCTGTGGGGCTTAGTAAGGAAGTATATTACCTTCTATTTTATGAATCCAAACCATAATCAAATCATAGTTCCTGAGAGACATAGTCCTTCACATGTATAATAAAAAAGAAAAATTAGTAAACTCCACCCAAGCAATGATAGAAATAGAAGAGTGGACTTTGATATATGGAAAATTCCTTTATATTTCTTTTCTAAGAGAGATGATTTTGAAGTTCTTAGAAGGTAGGATATGGGCGTCTTTGCAGTTTCTGTGTTAGGCAGAATGATGCAGGTTTTATCCGCTCTTTTCAGAAGAGGCACATGGGGATCAATTTCCTGAAGAAGCTAACCATGCCCTATGGACTTATGTTCAAAAGCTTCAAATGAATCTTAGTTGTTGACAGTTTTGAGAACAAGTCGTAAACATATGGCTGAGAAGAGAAGGTCCAGAGAGACTATGATAAGGGTTCCATGAGAGAATCTGCCACAGACATAGGGTTTGTGAAGCTGAGAGCCATGGAGTGAGACCCCTGAGGATTGGTGTCTCACCTGGCCTACTCATCTGGACTACTCATCGTTCCTATTATTTCTCCCTTTAATAATGCTTGGCCAGTGCTCAAACGTGACATAAATGAATTTACTTCAGAGTGAATTACCATAACCTTAATGCCATCACCACTTCCATTAAGATTTGCATTACTAATTTTACCAAAATTAATGGGAATCAGCAACTGGAAAATGTTTTGCTGTTATAGATTTGGCTCATATGTTCTATGAATAGCTCTTTATCTTTGAAGGAATGACATTTTCACTCACTTCCCCATGAGATACACCACTGGGATGGCAACTGTTGGCTGCATAGTGGGCTCTTCATGAGATAAATGCTTTCACGGGTCCTGAGCTTGCGACTCTCTGAATGCAGTTGCTCATTGTGCCTGTGGTCATTGAGCCAGCATTCCACAAACTTGGCATGCCTGTAGAGGCCTTATTATTAAAATGAAGTGCTACTTATGGAGCCAGCATGGGCCCTCTGGCATACACCACCTGCAGATTTTTGCTAGATGCAACAGTGCATTGGGATTAATTGAATGATTAGGAGAGGGAGTTTGTATTTATAGATGTCAGTATCACCATGGTGCATGGTAGAGCCTACTGAAGAGCTGCGATATGGCATCTGGTCTGACTAATGGCAGCAACAACAATTCCTATCCAAGGTGTTCCTGCCTGGCTGTTGGGGTAAAGAACAATGGAGTTTCTTGTCTCACTGATCCTAAAGTACAAATCAAGGTCACACATATTCTCCACATATTAAAATTCAGTTTTCAGGGACTCATTGCAGTGCATAGGGAGATGAATTGGCTTTGATTTCTGAGACACATATTGGCATAACCTCAGATCTGATGCCACTAACCTTGAACTGGTGGTAGGTCCATGAAATATCAGGCCTTGAAGAAACTACTGCCCTGTAGTACTGAGAAGAATGAAAGGGACTTCCTCTCTCCTTTACCATGGATAATATAGTGCTGAACTAATGTACCTTATATGGGAAAATGTGGCATTCTCTATACAGTTGACAAGGCTCAATTCCCTGGGGACTTCCATTAACCAATGCCAAATAGATTTTATGGGGTCCTGACTCCCTCTGCGGAGGATACTTACCATTTTTTGACCATAGTAGACACTTATAAGGGCATATTACTCATCTATCCTTCCAGACATGCTACCATTGAAGCCACAATACAAGGCATCAACAAGACACTTCTTATTCCCTTCAGACTTTCAGACATTACTGATAGTGACCAAGGCACACACTTCTTGTCTCAAAATACACAATGCTGGGCTCCTGTAAAGACATTTAGTAAAACTTCCAACCCTTTCCTTTCCACCCACTTTGCCAATTTCAGGCTGCAGGCCTTTGAGAGTACAATAAAGGCTTACTTAAGCAACCTTACTAAAGTTACATGATTAATACATGGTCTTCCAGATGACTGTCACTGCCATCAGCAACCTTACTTATGCTCAGCTTCTGGTATTTAGGACCCCTAACTCTGTCTTGATCATCAGGGTTACTGACACCTTATAAATAGAAACCTCCCTTAGGAGATGTTTCTGTCAAAATAGTCCTGTTAAGCCTTCGGTTTCATTGTTATATACCCCAGTCACGTCCCACTTGCAGGCCTTCCTCCTAACATCACCCGTACTCTGCATACCTTTTATGCCAATATCTTATTTTGGGCAACAGAACTTCCCTCAGTCTTTACACCAACATTCTCTTTTCCTGCTAATTGTGCTCACTTTGCTCATAATCCTGGGAGTCACAGGCATTGCCTTAGGCACATGTGATGCCACCACACAAACTTACATTGCCCACAGGAAGTATTGAAGATACTTTCTAAGCACATGCAACAGCATGGTACAGCATTGTATGAATTTACCAAAACACTTATTTATCCATTTCATTACTGATAGAAATTTAGGTTTCCATTTCAGGGAAATTTTGAACATGTTGAAGTGGGCACTTTTGTACATGCATGCTACAGTGTGTATAGAGAAGTTTGTTCAGGAAACATATCCAGATTATTTAGTAGTGCATTTAAAATTTTCAAACATATTAGTATTTTCTGGGTAGATAATTCTGATATTGATTTCTGGCTTAATTACATTGTGGGCAGAGGAAAAAATCCATATTTCCAATCTTTTGAAATTTCTTGAGATTTGCATTTTGATCCTTTCATTATAAAAAGGCACTATTTGTTCTTTTGTTGTTGTTTGTTTGAAGAGAAAATAGATTCCGGATTTGTTGGGTGCAATATATTTTCTATATTTTCATTATGTCAAAATTTTAATCTTATGCCTTAAATTTATATATTTTTGGCATGTCCTACTATTGATTTTATGACTAAAAAATTCCACACTGATTATAGATTTAACCATTTTTCTTTAGATGTCTTCCCATTTTTATTCTGTTAATTTTGAGGTCTAGTTGTCAGGTGTACAAAAATTATCAAAGTATACAGTTAATTATTATTTTTACCCTCTTCTTAGTCAGTAAAGGGAAGGTAGGGCTTTATCTCCATTTCATATCTCTTAATTGTCATTTTTGTTTTATATTTTTATGCTCTATGTGTTGCTAGAACCCTATAGTATATACTGTTACTGACTTCGCAGATGTTCACTTAGATTTACCTGCATATATACCAGTTTACTTGTTAGCCATTCTTTCTTTCGTATGATTTCTTCCATTTTCCACCCTAATACAGAGACATACCTCATAGAAATCAATACAGAGACATACCTGATAGAAATCCTGGGTAATCTTTAATAGTTTCCCAAGATAGTAACATTTTGTAAAACTATACAACAGTATAATATTGCATTTATTATCCATTGGCCTTTTATGATTTATGATAGTATGGTTCTTCTCGTGACAAATATTTTTAGTTCTTTATATGTGAATGCTTGCTTGCTTGCTTCCTTCCTTCCTTCCTTCCTTCCTCTCTCTCTCTCTCCCCCCCCTCTTTCTCTCCCTCCCTCCATCTCCCTCTCTCTCTTTCTGTCTTTCCACTCTTAAATACAGAAAACAAACTGAGGCCTGCTGGAGAGGAGGTGAGTGGGGGGATGAGTTAAATGGGTGATGGGCATTAAGGAGGACAATTTTTGTGATGAGCACTGGCTGTCATATGTAAGAGATGAATCACTGGTTTCTACTCCTAAAACCATGACAACACTGTATGTTAACTAACCGGAATTTAAATAAAAAAGTAATTTATTTTGAAGCTAAATCTTCTTTTTAAATTTAACTTGTGTAAGAAAAATACACAAAAAAGAAGTGCATAGATTGTGTGTACATCTATATAACTTGCACCTGGAAATTTAATTTGATGTCTCTTGGTGTGCATTGCTTTGGCTTTATTCTATTATCTTTGAAATCTGCTCAGCTACTTGAATCTGCAGGTTTATATGTTTCCCCCCACAAATTTGGGAAGTTTTCAGTAATTATTTCTTGGAATCCTTTCTCAGCTCCTTATTGTCTTCTGGGGCTCCAATTTTACCAGTTAGCTCTTTTCTAATTGTCCCATGGATGCCTGAGACTTTAATTTTTCTTTTCTTTCTTTTCTTTTTTAATATAAATTTTTGTTAGTTAACATTAGGTGCAATATTGGTTTCAAGAGTAGAATTCAGTGATTCATCACTTAACATACAATACCCAGTGCCCATCTAGCCCATCACCCACTCACCTCCCTCCATCAACACTTAGTTTGTTCTTTATCATTAAGAGTCTCTTATGATTTGTTTCCCTCTTTTCTCTTTCTGCTTTTCCCACATATTCATCTGTTTTGTTTCTTAAATTCCACATATAAGTGAAATTGCATGATATCTTTCTCTGATTGACTTCTTTCACTAGGCAAAATACATTCTAGCTCCATCCATGTCATTGCAAATGTTAAGATTTCATTCTTTTTTGATGGCTGAGTAATATTACACTATCTATATATCTATATCATTTATCTATATTTATATCTATATCTAAATCTATTTATATCATATTCTCTTTACCAATTCATCAGTTGGTGGACATTTGGGCTCTCTCCATAGTTTGGTCATTGTTGGTAATGCTGCTGTAAACATTGGGGTGCCTCTACACCTTCAAATCTGCATTTTTGTAGCCTTTGGGTAAATACCTAATACTGAAATTGCTGGGTTGTAGGGTAGTTCTATTTTTAGTTTTTAGGAATGTCCACACTGTTCTCCACAGTGACTGCACTGGTTTGCATTCCCACCAACAGTGCAAGAGGGTTTCCCTTTTTCGCATCCTTGTCAATACCTATTTGTTTCTTGAGTTGTTAACTTCAGTCATTCTGACAGATGTGAAGGGGTATCTCATTGTGGTTTAGATTTATATTTCTCTGATGATGAGTGACGTTAAGCATCTTTTCATGTGTCTGTTATCCATCTGGATGTCTTCTTTGAAAAAGTGTTCATTCATATCTTATGCCCATTTCTTCACTGGATTATTTGTCTTCTGGGTGTTGAATTTGATAAGTTTTTTTTTACAGAGTTTGGATACTAACCCTTTATCAGATATGTGGTTTGCAAATATCTTCTCCATTCCATAGGTTGCCTTTTAGTTTGGTTGATTGTTTCCTTTGCTGTGCAGAAAATTTTTATCCTGATGAGGTCCCAATAGTTCGTGTTTGCTTTTGTTTCTCTTGTCTTCAGCGTTATGTGTAGTAAGAAGTTGCTCTGGCTGAAGTCAAAGAGGCTGCTGCCTATGTTCTCCTCTAGGATTTTGATGGCTTCTGTCTTACATTTAGGTCCGTCATCCATTTTGAATTTATTTTTGTGTCTGGAGTAAAAGAGTGTCCAGTTTCATTCTTCTGCATATTGCTGTCCAGTTTTCCCAACACCATTTGTTGAAGAGACTATCTTTTTCATTGGATATTCTTTCCTGCTTTGTTGAAGATTAGTTGACCATATAGTTATGGCTCCATTTTTGGGTTTTCTATTCTGTTCTATTAATCTATGTGTCTGTTTTTGTTCCAGTACCATACCATCTTGATTACTACAGCTTTGTAATATAGCTTGAAATCTGGACTTGTGATGCCTCCAGTTTTGTTTTTCTTTTCATTTTTCTCTGGTTTCCTCAAATATCTTTCTTTTCTTAAAAATTTATTTATTGCTTAATTTACATCCAAGTTAGTTAGCATATAGTGCAACAATGAATTCAGTAGATTCCTTAATACTCCTTGTCCATTTAGACCATCCACCCTCCCATGACCCCTCCAGCAACCCTGTTTGTTCTCTATAATTGAGTCTTTTATGTTTTATCCCCCTCCCTGTTTTTTTTTTTTTAATGTTTTATTTATTTCTAGGAGAGAGAGAGAGACAGCGTGAGCAGGGGAGGTTCAGAGAGAGAGGGAGACACAGACTCTGAAATAGGCTCCAGGCTCTGAGCGGGCAGTCAGCACAGAGCCCGACGCGGGGCTCGAACCCACGAACCGCGAGATCATGACCTAAGCGAAAGTCGGACGCTTAACCGACTAAGCCACCCAGGCGCCCCTCCCCCTCCCTGTTTTTATGTTATTTTCGCTTCCTTTCCCTTACATTCATCTGTTTTGTATCTTTTTTTTTTTTTAATGTTTATTCATTTTCCAGAGACAGAGTGTGAGTGGGAGAGGGGCAAAGAGAGAGAGAGAGGGAGACACAGAATCCTAAGCAGGCTCCAGGCTCCGAGCTGCCAGCACAGAGCCTGACATGGGGCTTGAACTCACAGACCACCGTGAGATCATGACCTGAGCTGAAGTCGGATGCTTAACTGACTGAGCCACCCAGGTGCACCCATCTGTTTTGTATCTTAAAGTCCTCATATGAGTGAAGTCATAAGATATTTGTCTTTCTCTGACTGACTAATTTCACTTAGCATAATACCCTCTGTTTCTACTCACATAATTGGAAATGGCAAGATTTCATTCTTTTTGATTGCTGAGTAATGCTCCATTGTATATGTATACCATATCTTCTTTATCCATTCATCTGTCTATAGACATTTGGGCTCTTTTCATACTTTGGCTATTGTTGAATAGTGCTGTTATAAACATTGGGGTGATTGTGCCCCTTTGAAATTGTACACCTGTATCTCTTGGGTAAATACCTAGCAATGCAATTGCTGGGTTGTGGGGTAGTTCTACTTTTAAGTTTTTGAGGAACCTCCATACTGTTTTCCAGAGTGGCTGCACCAGTTTGCATTCCCACCAGCATTCTGCATCCTTGCCAACATCTGTTGTTACTTGAGTTGTTAACATTAGCCATTCTGATGGGTGTGAGGTGGTATCTCAGTGTGGTTTTGATTTGTATTTCCCTTATGATGAGTTTGATAAATTCTGTATAGATTTTGGATACTAACCCTTTATCTGATATGTCATTTGCAAATATCTTCTCCCATTTCGTTGGTTACCTTTTAGTTTTGCTGATTGTTTCCTTCACTGTGCAGAAGGTTTTTATTTTGATGAGGTCCCAATAGTTCATTTTTCTTTATTTCCCTTGCCTTCAGAGATATGTTGAGTAAGAAGTTGCTGTGGCCAAGGCGAAAGAGGTTTTTGCCTGCTTTCTCCTCTAGGATTTTGATGGCTTCCTGTCTTACATTTAGGTCTTTCGTCCACTTTGAGTTTATTTTTGTGTATGGTGTAAGAAAATGGTCCAGGTTCATTTTTCTGCATGTCGCTGTCCAGTTTCCCAGCACCGTTTGCTGAAGAGACTGTCAATATTCCATTGGATATTCTTTCCTGCTTTGTCAAAGATTAGTTGGCCATACGTTTGTGGATCCATTTCTGGGTTCTTTATTTCAGTTACATTATCTGAGTGTCTGTTTTTGTGCCAGTACCATACTGTCTTGATGATTACTGCTTTGTGATATGTCTTGAAGTCTGGGATTGTGTTGCCTCTAGCTTTGGTTTTCTTTTTCAAGATTGCTTTGGTTGTTTGGGGTCTTTTCTGGTTCCATACAAATTTTAGGAGTGCTCTAGCTCTGTGAAGAATGTTGGTGTTATTTTGATAGGTATTGCACTGAATAGATTGCTTTGGGTAATATTGACATTTTAACAATGTTCTTCCAATCCAGGAGCATGGAATATTTTTCCATTTTTTTGTGTCTTCTTCAATTTTTTTCATAAGCTTTCTATAGTTTTCAGTGTATAGATTTTCACCTTTTTGGTTATGTTTATTCCTAGGTATTTTATGACTTTTGGTGCAATTGTAAATTGGATCAGTTCCTTGATTTCTCTTTCTGTTGCTGCATTCTTGGTGTGTAGGAATGCAACTGATTTCTGTGCATTGATTTTATATCCTACATGATTGCTGAATTCATGGATCAGTTCTAGCATTTTTTTGGTGGAATCTTTTGGATTTTCCATATATAGTATCATGTCATCTGTGAAGAGTGAAAGTTTTACTACCTCCTGGACAATATGGATGCCTTTTAATTCTTTGTGTTGTGTGATTGCTGAGACTAAGACTTCCAATATTATGTTGAATAGCAGTGGTGAGAGTGGACATCCCTGTCTTATTCCTGACCTTAGGGGGAAAGCTCTCAGTTTTTCCCCATTGAGGATGATAGTAGCAGTGGGTCTTTCATATATGGCTTTTATGATTTTTTTTGTTTTTGTTTTTTATGATCTTCAGGTATGATCCTTCTATCCCTACTTTCTTGAGGGTTTTTATCAAGAAAGGATTCTGTATTTTGTCAACTGCTTTCTCTGCATCTATTGAGAGGATCATGTGGTTCTTGTCATTTCTTTTATTGATGTGATGTATCACATTGATTGTTTTGCATCCTAAGTTTAAATCGAACCAGCCCTGCATCCAGGTTTAAATTCCACTTGGTCATGGTGAATAGTTCTTTTAATGTATTGGTAGATATGGCTGGCTAGTATATTGTTGACCATTTTTGCATCCATGCTCATCAGGGAAATTGGCCTGTAGTTATCCTTTTCAGTGGGGTCTTTTTCTGGTTTTGGAATCAAGGTAATTATGGCTTAATAGAAATAATTTGGATGTTTTCCTTCCATTTCTATTTTTTGGAACAGCTTCACGAGAATTTAACACCTAACATAGGTGTTAAATGTTTGGTAGAATTCCCCTGTAAAGCCATCCGGCCCTTGATTCTTGTTTTTGGGAGATATTTGATTACTAATTCGATTTCCTTACTGGTTATGGGTCTATTCAAATTTTCTATTTCTTCCTGTTTCAGTTTTGGTAGTTTACATGTTTCTAGGAATTTGTTTATTTCTTCCAGATTGCCCATTTTATTGGCATATAATCGCTCATAATATTCTCTTATTATTGTTTGTATTTCTGCAGTGTTGGCTGTTATCTCTCCTCTTTCATGCATGATTTTATTTATTTGGGTCCTTTCCTTTATCTTTCTGATCAAACTGGCTAGGGGTTTATCAATTTTGTTAATTCTTCCGAAGAACCCGCTCCTGGTTTCATTGATTTGTTCTTCTGTTTTTTTTGTTTTTGTTTCTGTTTCTGTTTTTTTTTTTTTGTTTCCATAGCATTGATTTCTGCTCTAATCTTTATTATTTCCTGTCTTCTGCTGGCTTTGGGTTTTATTTGCTGTTCTCTTTCCAGCTTTTTGAGATTTAAGGTTTGGTTGTGTATCTCAGACCTTTCTTCCTTCTTTAGGAAGGCTTGAATTGGTGTATACTTCCCTTTTATGACCATCTGTGGCGTCCCTGAAGTTTTGGGCTGTGGTGTTATCATTTTCATTGGCTTCCATGTGCTTTTAAATTTCCTCTTTAATTTCTTGGTTAGCCCATTCATTCTTTAGTAGGATGTTCTTTAGTCTCCAAGTATTTATTATCTTTCTGATTTTTTCTTGTGGTTGATTTTGAGTTTCATAGCATTGTGATCTGAAAATATGCAAGGTATGATCTCAATCTTTTTTGTTTGTTCAGGGATGATTTGTGCCCCAGTATGTGATCTCTTCTGGAAAATGTTCCATGTGCACTCGAGAAGAATGTGTATTCTGCTGCTTTAGGATGAAATATTCTGAATATATCTGTGAAGTCCATCCGGCCCAATGTGTCATTCAAAGCCATTCTTCCCTTGTTGATTTTCTGTTCAGATGATCTGTCCATTGCTGTAAGTGGGGTGTTGAAGTCCCCTATTATGGTATTGTTATCAATGAGTTTTTGTATGTTTGTGATTAATTGACTTATATATTTGGGTGTTACCACATTTGGAGCATAAATGTTCATAATTGCTAGGTCTTCTTCCTGGATAGACCCCTTAATTATGATATAATATCCTTCTTTATCTCTTGTTATAGTCTTTATTTTAAAATCTAGATTGTCTGATATAAGTATGGCTACTCCAGCTTTTTTTTTTTTTTGGTGACCATTAAGATGATAGGTGGTTCTTCATCCCCTTATTTTCAATCTGAAGGTGACTTTAGGTCTAAAATGGGTCTCTTGTAAACAGCATATAGATGGATCTTGTTTTCTTATCCATTCTGTTTCCCTATGTCTTTTGATTGGAGCATTTAGACTATTGACGTTTAGAATGAGTACTGAAAGATATGAATTTAGTGCCATTGTATTGCCTGTAGAGTTGGAGTTTCTGATAATGTTTTCTGATCCTTTCTAGTCCTTGTTGTTGCTTTTGGTCCTTTTATCCTCCGTGTTTTCTCCTCTCTGAGAATCTCCCTCAAAATTTGTTGCAGAGTTGGTTTAGTGGTCATGAACTCCTTTAATTTTTTTCTGGGAAACTTTTAATCTCTCCTTCTATTTTGAATGACAGCCTTGCTGGATAAAGAATTCTTGGCTGCATATTTTTCCAGTTCAGCACATTGAATATATCTTGCCACTCCTTTCTGGCCTGCCAAGTTTCTGTGGATAGGTTTGTTGCAGATATGATCTGTCTTCCCTTGTAAATTAAGGACTTTTTTTCTCTTGCTTCTTTCATGATTCTTTCCTTGCTTGAGTATTTTGTGAATTTGACTATGAAATGCCTTGTTGATGGTCAATTTTTGTTGAATCTAATGGGAGTCCTCTGTGCTTCCTGGATTTTGATTTCTGTGTCTTTCCCCAAGTTAGGCAAGTTTTCTGTTATGATTTGCTCACATAAATTTTCTACCCCCTTTTCTCTCTCTTCATCTTCTAGGACCCCTATGAGTCTGATGTTATTCCTTTTTAATGAGTCACTGAGTTCTCTAATTTTTACTTCGTGCTCTTTTGCCTTAGTCTCCCACTTTTCTTCTACTTTTTTATTCTCCATAAATTTGTCCTCTATATTGGTGATTTGCTGCTCTGCCTCATCAGTCCTTGCCACCATGGCATCCGCTTGAGATTGCATCTCAGTTATAGCATTTTTATTTCATCCTGACTAGCTTTTACTTCTTTTATCTCCGCAGACAGGCATTATCTATTTTCAACCCCAGCTGTTTATTATCGTGATTGTAAATTCTGGTTCAGACATCTTGCTTGCATCTGTGTTGATTAAGTCCCTGGCTGTTATTTCTTCCTGTTATTTCTTTTAGGGTGAATTCCTTCATTTCATCATTTTGGAGAAAGAAAAGGAATTAAGAAAGTTAAAAAATTAAAATTAAGAAATTAAAAACAACACAAAGAAATCAAATAAAGGGTGGTAGATCATAAGTATGTTTTGGTCTAGTTTAAAGAAGCTTGATAGATTGGAGAAAATGGGAAAGATAAAAGAAAACAAGAAAAATGGAAAAAAAAGGAAAACTTTTGAAAATTCGTAAAAATGAATACAGTACGATAGAATAAAATGAAATGATGAAAGTAAAATAGAATTTAAAAAATTTACAAAAAAGTTAAAAATATAGTCGGAAAAAATTAAAGAAAAATCTTTTTAATAAAAATTGAAAATAAAAATAGATTTTTTTTGTCTTTTTGTATTCAAGAATATGAAAAGAAGAAAAAATTGAATAAACAGACCAGCAAACAGAATGGGGTCTTTTGTGGTTCCACACGCATGTTAGGAGTGTTTGTTCTAAGAAAAAACACTGTTGGTATGTTGACAGGGTTTGCATTAAATGTGTAGATTGCTTTGGATAGTATAGACAGTTTAACAATGTTTGTTTTTCCAATCCATGAGCATGGAATACCTTTTCATTTCTTTGTATCCTCTTCAATATCTTTAATAAGTCTTACATAGTTTTCAGAGTACAGATCTTTTACCTCTTTAATTAGGTTTATACTTAGGTGTCTTATTGTTTTTAGTGCAATTGTAAATGAAGTTGATTCCTTGATTTCTTTTTCTGCTGCTTCATTATTGTTGTATAGAAATGCAACAGTTTTCTGCATGTTGATTTTGTATTCTGCAATCTTGCTGAATTCATGTATTAGTTGTAGCAATTTTTTGGTGAAGTCATTTGGATTTTCTAGAGTATCATGTCATCTGCAAATAGTGAAAGTTTGACTTCTTACTTGTTGACTTGTATGCCCTCTATATTTTTAAAGATTAAAAAAAAAGTTTATTTATTTTTAGAGAGAGGTTGACAGAGAGAGGCAGAGAGAAAGAGAGAGAGAGAGAATGCCAAGTAGGCTCCATATTTTCAATGCAAAGCCTGATATGGGGCTGAAACTCACTAACTATGAGATCATGACCTGAGCCAAAGTTGGATGTTTAACCAGCTGAGTCACCCAGGTGCACCAAACTTTATTTCTTTTTCTTGTCTGATTGTGCAGGCTAAGACTTCAAGTACTATGTTAAATAGTAATGATAAGAGTGGGCATCCTTATCTTGTTCCTGACTGTAGGGGAAAGGCTTTCAGTTTTCCCCCATTGAGGATGATATTAGCTGTGGGCCTTTTTATATGGCCTTTATGATGTTGAGGTATGTTCCATATAACCCTAGGTTTTTGAAGGTTTAAATTTTTTTTAACATTTATTTATTTTTGAGACAGAGAGAGACAAAGTGCGAGCAGAGAAGGGGCAGAGAGAGAGGGAGGGAGGGAGGCGTGAGCGCGCGCGTGCGCGCGCGCGCACACACACACACACACACACACACACACACACACACACAATCCAAAGCAGGCTCCAGGCTCTGAGCTGTTAGCACAGAGCCTGATGCAGGGCTCAAACTCACAAATTGTGAGATCATGACCTGAGCTGATGTCATATGCCCAACCAACTGAGCCACTCAGGTGCCCCTGAGGGTTTTTATCAAGAATCGATGCTGTATTCTGTTAAATGCTTTTCCTGAATCTATTGACAGGATCATAGGGTTCTTATCCTTTCTTTTATTAATATAATGTATCATGTTGATTGATTTGTGAATATTAAACCAGCCCTGCAACCTAGGAATAAATCTCACTTGTTCATGGGGAATAATTCTTTTAATGTGCTGTTGAATTCAATTTGTTAGTTTCTTCTTGAGAATTGGCTTTGTTCATTTTTTAAAAAAATATTTATTTATTTTTGAGAGAGAGGGCATGAGAAGAGAAGGGGCTGAGAGACAGGAAGACAGAGGACCCAAGGTGGGCTCCACACTGACAGCATCTCGAATGTGGGGCTTAAACTCAAGAACCATGAGATAATGACCAAGCAGAAGCTGGACGCTCAACTGACTCGCTGTTCATTTTTAAAAAATGTATTTACTCTCTTTTGTTCCAGTTGGGTAAATGCTACTGATTGTCTTCATGTTCACTGATTCTGTCTTCAGTCATGAGGTCATCCAATGAGTATTCAAAATTTCTGTTATTGTATTGTAAAGTTCTATAATTTCTGCTTAGTTCCTTTCAGTAACTTTAACTTCTTTGTTAGAGTTTCTGTGTTTTCATTTATTTAAGAGAAACCACAATACATTGAAGAATTTTTATAATAGGCACTTTAATATCCATGTGAGATAAACCTAAACTTTGATCCATCCTAGTGTTGGCATATATTAATTGTCTTTTTTCTTTCAAATTGTGATATTTCTGGTTCTTTTTGTGATGAGAAATTTTGGATTGTATTTTTGATATTTTATTAAAATATTCTGAATCCTACATACTATTATTTTTTTTTAGCAGTCAGTCTCTTTGTTGAGGTGAAGCACAAGAGCATATGATTACATATGTTCAGCCTTTTGCTCAGCTCTGCCAACACCATCCTGAAAAAACTGAACACCCTACTCATGCTTCCTCATTGCGATGGATGGGGTGAGGTGGAAGTTCAGTTTCCTTCTCAGTCTTGATGATACCTTCGTGCTGAAAATAGGGCACTGACTCATACTGTTTTTTTTTTTTTTTTCCTGCCTTTAAGTGGAGCTGTAAGGTTAGTCCCACCACTAGATCCTGCTACCATCAGGGAGAGGCAAACTGAGATCTACTTTGCCTCTTTGGTGCTGCAGAGATCCACCACTTTGGTGCTGCAGGGTTGGGCTTCCCAGTTCCATGCTAATCTTTGTTGGCCAGGGGATGTAGGTGTGTGGGGGGCCAACTAGCCCATCTCATACCATTTCATTTCACATCATTGGTGGTAGGTAGAGGTGGAGAGTCAGCTCCCTACTGGGCTCTGTTCACTCAGGGAAGGGAAAATGGAATACACACTACCTTTACCTCACACAGCATCATTCTGACTTGTTAATGACAGATGGGAGTGGATGCTTAGCTCCCCGCTGGCCTCACTTACACTATAGAGGACCAGAGTGTTGACTAGTCCTATTTTGTACTGCCTTATTCAGTCTTTTTGCTCTCAGGTGGATGTGGAGTTTCAGTTCCCTTTTGGACCCTAGTGACAGCAAAGTGGAAGAAAGTAGAATATAGCTCCAAATGAGACCACCTCCAGGTGGGAGTGGAGGATGGCTCACCACCTACCTGCTGATACTACTTTGCAGAGGGAACTGAAGCATTACCTATTTCCACTGGATGAGAATGAAAGATCAGCTTCCCACTCAACCCACTGACAGTACCTTGCCTGGGCTGCTTCATTGTGTAGGGGATGGATGATCTGCTCCCCTTTTGGCCCTGCTGATACTATCTGATGGAGGAATTAGAACCACCTGCTACAAAGAGTTACAAGATGGAAGATAACTATCTTATGAGACAAGCCAACATTTCTAGGTGGGGGGAATCATTGCAATACCACTTATTCAGGGTGGGAAGGTGGGGTTGAAAATCAACTCCCTGTCTGGTTCCGCTGAAGCTGCAGAAGTTGGGGTGTGCATTTTTTCTGTTGGTGTTTTGCTGGAGTAGGGCATGTTAACAAGGAGTTAGTGGCTATGAATGTAGGAAAAAGGATCTACGTATGTTGTAAATTACAAAGAGGCCTTTATCTCCTGTAGTTGAAGAGCAGACATAGTTAAGTGGCATGTTGATCCACATGTTAGAATTATAGAACTCCAGAGATATTTGAATGCTCATCCAAGGCAGATCAGTTATGAAACTTAAGACCCTGATGGGGAAAACATGGATACTGGAAACATGAAAAAGGCACATCTGGATGAATACTTCTGAGGATTTTGACTTTGTTGCTTGCTATGAACAATTTGGATTTGCACAGATGGCCCACTTTTCCCTACCAAGAGTTAGCTGAAAGATGCTAATGAGGCCTCTCCTCTACAAGGCACCAGATGCTTCCATCAGTAGTTGTCCTCAGTTCTTCTCCTAGATGCTAGGCTGGTAAGCAGTATCCATCTGAGGACATACTGGACTTGGTAAAGGAGGGAAGAACCTTTACACTAGAAAAATTGAAAGAATTGGCTAGCTTGTACTGGCAGAAGTCAGAGAAGTGTCCCTGGGATTGGATTTTTATCAGGGTCCCAGAATATAATCCTGGATGAGAAAGCATTTATTGGCATTCTCAAGATGTGGGATTTAGCATTTTAGCACAGACCCCATTTTACTGCTGAAGTGGCTCTTAGAGCCTGAAAAAGGGATATACAACAACACTGAGTGATGTGGAAATACCTGACTTACCCTGATGGAGGTAGGCATGATGGAATGATGTAAGAGCATTAGATTCACTAGAAGATTTGTTCTATAGGAAGGTCAACAGGATACATTCACTGAGGACATAAGGAATATGCTTCTGAGAGGGACCTCAGCATCACTAAAAGTTCAATAATAACACTCATTCACTAGGGATGATGGTAGGATAGATGGTCGTAGAGATGGGCTTGTTAATTTTCATGGCGATGATGGGCCCTTGGGAGTAGAGGCCAGGTGGCTCTACTTGACTGCCAGAAGCATTTACCAGAAGGACTGAAAAAGTCAGAGGGGCAACTGAGGGATTTGAACTGCAGGAAGTTGTGGTGATGGTTAATAGACCATAGTTTCCTAGGGCCTCCCTATGTAGCATTCTGTAACTCTTACAGCCTCTTCAGTTTCATCTACAAATGTACAGTAAAACCTTGTATTGTGAGGAACTTGTTCTGTGAGTATTACTTAAGATGGGCAAACATTTCTAATACATTTTAACTTCAAAAATGAGCCATGTCTTGCAGTACAAATAGTATGTGATGCAGAATGTCACATGATCACAACTGAGCCAATGGTTCTCTTTCTGTTTCTCATCTTGGGATTGTGGGTGATCATCACCCATGCTTGGATGCTCAGTCTCAGGCCACAGCATTTGGCAGAAATCAGCGATTTTACAGAACTTTGGAATGTGCATCTGACTTTTGCATCCAACTGTTGTGTCATGAGTAATAACAAGAGGTTATGGAGATCTTGGCTGCAGGGGAGGAGGAAAAGGTGGAGAAATCCCTGACTTCAAATGAGATTAAGAAGATGTATAAAATGTGGGAAACAAAGAAAACTTTTGTGGAAAAGCACCACCCAAATAAGAGTGTAAGAGTGTGAGTGATGAATCTGTTTAGTGACAATGCAATATCACATTTCCATGAAATCTTCATAAGGAGGCAAAGCAAGTGTCATTGGATAGCTTCCCTGTTAAAGCTGCATGAAAAGAAAAAGATTCCATTGAGCCAATAGATAGCAGTGGTTCTGTTAGTGATAGTGAAAGTCATCCTACACAATAACCTTCCTCTCTCTTGTCTCCCTCACACCAGCCACGAAGGTTTTCAAAGGTAAGTGCAGGTTAATTTGTTTTATTTTTCTTTATATTTTGTATTTTCTTTTTTATTTTGTATTTATTATATTATTGTATTGTAATCATTTTTAATCAATATTTTTGGGTTGTAGAATGAATCATCTGAGTTTCCATTATTTCTTGTGGAGAAATTCACCTTGATATACAAGTATTTTGGATTGCAAACATGCTTTTGGAGTGAATTATGCTCACAAGTTAAGGTTTTACTGTATTCTCTAGAAGTCGGGTACACTTTGCCACACTCCAGCTTCTATGGATTTTAATCATTGTTAGCACGGCCTAAGATATATCTTCCTCTGATTTTTTCCCTTTAAATGGAATCCAAATCATTTTGATTTCAGCTCTCAAATGAGTCAGAAATGTTCTTATGAATGATCATGAAATTCCATGCTGTTCTCTACAGTAGGAAGTATTTTCCGTGGGAGATGCCAGAAAGAGTCAGCTTGTAAGAGCTGCCAGAGGGAGAAGCTTAAGAAATTAAGTTGTTGAAAACCTGAGAAAGATGATCTGAAAAGGGTTTTGCGCGCGTGCGTGTGTGTGTATGTGTGACATCATGAATAATATTTTCTGGGAAGTATGGAAGAATTTCTGACAAAATATACTTACAACTTTTTGATAGTGATTGGTAAGACTAATAGCTTTTCATGGGAAAACAGACTTAATCATTCAGCTGATCACCAGATTTATGATAAACAAAATAATTTTTTAGTCAGATAGTCCTTTAAAAATATCATTTTTCTAATTTCCCCTCTTATTAAAAGATATGTACCAGGAAAAGGATCTTTGAATATCTTTCTCTTGCTTGCAAATTTAAAACAAAATTTTGATGCATGCTCACATCAATCAATTCATATGAGAAATTAGTTAAAGAGAGATATCAGGGGCACCTGGGTGGCTCAGTCAGTTAAGCATCTGATTTTGATCAGGTTATGGTCTCACAGTTCATGTATTCAAGACATGCATCGGGCTCTCTGCTGTCAGCACAGAGCCTGCCTTGGATCCCCTGTCCCCCTCTTTCTTTGCCCCTCTCCCACTTACACTCTTTCTCTCTCAAAAATAAATAAAAACATTTTAAAAAGATATATCAGAAGCTCAAGTTATCAGTTAGAGTACTTTCATGAATTTCATTAAAAATTTCTATTGATTTTGAGGCCCATTAAAATGAATAAAGATGCACTAGTTTTCTGGTCACACCCTTGAAGGCTTGTTTTACTTGTTTGTTCCTTAGAGTGTAAATGAATGGGTTCAATAAAGGGGCAACTGAAGTATTGAGCACAGCTACCCCCTTATTGAAGGCAACACCTTCTTTTGCTGAGGGTTTTATGTACATGAAGATGCAGCTGCCATAAGAGAGGGAGATGACAATCATGTGGGAAGAACATGTGGAAAAAGCCTTTTTCCTTTGCTGAGCTGAGGGGATCTTGAGAATGGTCCAGATGATGTTCGTGTAGGAGAGAATCACCAGCAGCAGAGTGACCACCAAGGTCACAACTGCTAAGATAAAGTCAACGAGCTCCAGGAATCTTGTGTCTGAGCAAGATATTTCTAGGAGGGGTCCATAGTCACAGTAATAATGATTCAGCATGTTGGAGGCACAGAAATCCAGCTGACTGGTCAGAATGACTGGGGATATGATGATGAGAAATCCAGCCAACCAAGAACAGAGGACCAGCTGGATGCAGACTCTGCTGCTCATAATGGTCATGTAATGCAGGGGTTTGCATATGGCCACATAGCGGTCATAGGACATGGCAGCCAGAAGGTAAAACTCTGTGGCTCCGAACAAGATGGCAAAGAAATACTGAGTGAAGCAGCCAGCAAAGCTGATGCTCTTGTTTCCAGTTGTGATGCTGAACAGCAGCCTGGGAGTAAAAGTGGTTGTAAAGGAAATTTCTAAGAAGGAGAAATTCCGGAGGAAGAAATACATGGGAGTCTGGAGGTGGGAATCTAGTAGAGTAAGAGTGATGATTGTCAGATTTCCAATGATGCTGAACATGTAGGTGAGGAAGAGAAATATAAAGATAACAAGTTGGATCTCCGGGATGTCTGATAGTCCCAACAGAATGAATTCTGTCAGAAAGGTTTGGTTTTTCATTGCTAACCTTTGCTGCCTGAGAAGAAGACAAATGAATGATGAGAAAGACAGGAAATCTCAGGAATATTGAGTGAAAATGTGGACTTACTATGGAATTTGTTCATGGGAAATTCTTTTGTCCACCTGACCCAAATAGAATGTTTGTCTCAATATGGTCCTTCTCAAAATTTGCTGAAGTTCCTGCATAGGAGGCTTTAAGACCCTTTCCTTAGAACAACACATGGCCACCTGTCTCCTTAATGCATGCTCTGCATTTTAATTTTTATCCTCTTATTCTTACTTTTCCTTTTGTATCTATGCAACCTCTTTCCTATGATAGGAATATCTCTTCTTTCCTCAGCCTTAATGCTTTAGCTATTTGCTTCATTTGCTGCCCTCTCCAACGTATTGGTTGGGCACCTGTCCTATCTTTTTGCTATCCTTTTGCTCTGCCTGATAACAATCCCCAATCCTCCAGTGCAGGAGAGAACAGCTCTTTTTATGTATCATGGCTTTTGTGCCTGGCAACAGGGCTTGAGAAAGCTTTGGAATATTGAATTATTTTTTTTTGTATGAATCCCTTTCTCCTGGCTTTAATTGACAGGAGAGAGATAACAGATAGCTAAAAATTCCAGTAAAGCTTTCTTTAACCCCTTTAAATATTCAGGGAGGAATGTTTGTCTGGATCTGAATCCCTTCTTATGCTCCTTCAGTCTCTAAGACATAGATGCAACTCTCATATAGAAAAGGGAAGGGTCAGCCTGGTCCCTTACAGATTAATAAGGATTCCTCCTAGGAAAGAACTTGGTAGGTTCAAGGATCCTTTTGGGAATTTACCTTGTGTTCTGATCTTCCAGATTCCCAGAAACTAAGGAATATCAAGGTCTCTTCTGAAGTGGGTGCTTATCTGGAACATATTCATATTGGAGCCCATCCATGAACCTGGACCATTGTTATCATTGGACTCTAAGGTCCAGAAAATGTCATGCTCTGACTAGGGGGCTCAGGCTTTTGTTCACCAGTTTCTGGTCTTTGAAGAATTTCTCTATATTATCATTAAAAAACTTGCATTCATATTTTACATAAATGCCAGCACAAGTGTACATATTTAATTGTTCAGAGATGTTCAGTTTATCATTGTAATAGTGAAAAACTGTAAATAATTAAAATTCTACCAATGGGTGAATGGCTAAGTAAATTATGATCATTCCTATTTGGAATAAAATGGGAAATTTGATTCGTACTGGCTTGGATATGATTACAATATATTCCTAGTGAAATAAGCAGGTTGCTACTCATTACATATAGTGTGATTTTATCAGTGTAAGGAACTGGAAGTTTATATGTATCTTTCTAAGTGCACAGAAAATAATCTGGAAGAATACCAAATGGTCAATGATAGTTATTTCTGGAATACTATTGCACAAGGGATGGAAGACTTTCCCTTTTACTTTATACCCATTTTGATCATTACAATTTTTTAAAAAACAAGAATCTTTTTAAAGTAGGCTCCATCCTCAGCATGGAGTCCAATGGAGAACTTGAACTCATGGCCCTGAGATCAAGACCTGAGCTGATATCAAGAGTCAGTGCCTGAGCCGTGCAAGCACCCTAAAGACCAAGAGTTTTTTAAAAAAAGTTAACATTTTTTATTTATTTCTGAGAGAGAGACAGTATGAGCAGGGGAAGGTCAGAGAGAGAGGGAGACACAGAATCTGAAATAGGCTCCAGGCTCTAAGCTAGCTGTCAGCACAGAACCCAATGCGGGGCTCAAACCCATGAACCGTGAGATCATCACCTGAGCTGAAGTTGGATGCTCAACCAACTGAGCCACCCAGGTGCCCCAAAACCAAGATTTTTAATATTAGAAAACAAAAGCAGAAATCATAATCAGATTTCCTAATCCATCACCACAGCTAGGTAACATTGATGACTGCAGATGTACTCACTTTTGATACTCAGGACAGATGATGAGGGATTTTACCTCTGGATGCTATGAGTTAAAATTGAGACAGCAGATGTGGATGAAAAAGTAGAATAAAATGTAACATATTTTCTTTTCTAATGCTGATCCATTCTATATTTTCTCTCCAAGTATACAACTTCTTGAATAGTAATTTGAAAAGAGTTTCTAGCTCTCACTTGCTACTGCTCTTTCCACAGTTGATTCATATTAGAATTAGATCCATAATTCTTGAAAATGCTCCCTTATATAAGCTAATGGAAGTATTTATTCTTCAAAGTCTCATTTTCTCCATTTTGTCTAAAGACAGGTTATGGATTTCTTTGTGATTTTATACCACTTCTTTTTATACACACTTTATCTAGTTTACTCCACAGAGACATTAAGGGATAAATCATTGCCCTGGGGACTCAGTTCCAGAAAATTTTAGTTAGTCCTTAGAAGAAATAATGTTGGGGATTAACATTTGATAGGTAACTAGGGAAGATATTCCCAAAAGATTTATGAGGAGGTTGCCACTAGAGTAACAGTTACAGGATAAAAGCCTTGTGGGAACTGAAACAATAATGATGATAACAATAGTTAAAAAATGCAGCAACATCAGTTTTTTGAGTGGTTTGCTTGAGGTGGGCAGAGTTGTAGCAACTTCCATTCTTTTTATCATTTTATGCTTACAACATTTGAGGCAGTAGCTATTATTAGGCTCTCAGCTCACCTACTTTAGTAGGTATGTGACCTTTGGCAAGTTAACTAGCCCCTCTGTGCCTCAGTTGCCTCATCTCTAAAATGGTGGTAAGAATAGTACCTGTATCATAAATTGGTCATATGAGCTAATAAATGTGTTAATATATGTAGAATGCTTAGAAAAGTGCTTGGAATAAGTTAAATGTAAGACTGGTTACTATTATTGCTATCACCATTTTGTCCATTTTGTAGATAAGGGAATTAAGTATCCAGAAGTTATGTAACTTTCCCAAAGTCACTTAGCAGGTACCCTGAGTTGTTGGCATTTGAGAGAAAGTATGTCTAATTCTGAAGCATGCTCCATGCCTCTTCAGGAGCATGAGGGATGCAGAAGTGGCATTTGCTTCCTGTTGTCAGTGGCATTACTGTATTGCTATAGAGAAAGCTCAGGATTTATTTCAGAACAACCCCTTTCCTTCTTGTGTTAGATTGTTATTCTTGATTCCTGTTTTCTTTCTTTCTTTTTTTTTTTTTTAATGTTTTTATTTATTTATTTATTTCTAGGAGAGAGAGAGACAGCGTGAGCAGGGGAGGGTCAGAGAGAGAGGGAGTCACAGACTGAAACAGGCTCCAGGCTCTGAGCTGGCAGTCAGCACAGAGCCCGACGCGGGGCTCGAACCCACGAACCGCGAGATCATGACCTGAGCGAAAGTCGGACGCTAAACCGACTAAGCCACCCGGGCGCCCCTCTTGATTCCTGTTTTCTGATAGAAGGCAGGATACTCTACATCCCTCTACCTTTTCTCCATGGGATTGAACTTCTTTCCTTCATGGCCCCTCACTATTTCCTTTTGGATTCTGCATTTCTAAGCTCCTTCTGTCCATATACAGTCAGCCCAGCAATCATTTTCATGGCAATGTCAATAACAGACTGATCTCCAAGGACCATGTAGTCTGTGAAAGAAAGGCCCATGGTATTGTGTTAAGTAGGGCTTTGGCTAAGAGACCAGTGGTACTGAAGTGTCTTTTTGCATTTGGGGAGAAGAAAGTTTCTGTTTTCAGGGTTAGTCTGGAGTAAATTAAAAAAAAATTTTTTTTAATGTTTTATTTATTTCTGAGAGAGAGAGAGAGAGACAGCAAGAGTAGGGAAGAGTCAGAGAGAGAAGGAGACAGAATCTGAAACAGACTCCAGGCACTGAGCTGGCTGTCAGCACAGAGCCTGACACGGGGCTCGAACCCATGAACCATGAGATCATGACCTGAGCCAAAGTCAGACACTTAACCGACTGAGCCACCCAGGCGCTCCGAATCTGGGATAAATTTTGAGTTTATGAAGTTTTCCTTTAGTTCTTTATGGTGAACAATTTTTTAAAAATTTACTTTTTAGCCATAGGTAGAGAGACCTAAGGATAACTGTTGTAAGTACGGGGTTGAGACTAATAAGGTGTATTTGACCAAGAGACTTACATCACTCAAGCTGTTGGTAAGTAAGATAAAACAAGCCCATGGGAGTGGCTGAAGGACAAAGATGTATCAACCAAGACAGGTGATATATTGGAAATGGATGATGAAGTGGAGGAAAGGATGAGAAGGTGAAGAAAACCAAGATGGTGTAAATTTGTGTAAGAAGAGATAAATGCAGTCCAGTCAGAAGCCTACAAAGAGAGATTATTTTGTATTCATTATGTGGGATCAATTCCTCCTTGCCCACACTCCCCGAAGAGGATCTTTCTTAGGCTTATCCTAGAAAGGGCAGCTCTTTGACCATCAATAATTGGAGCTGTGTTGACATGAGGGTTGAGCTCCACAATTGGAAGCTCTTTCCTGGGCATTTATACATGGGCTACGGTGTCTGAGTTTGCTGAGGGCGGTGGGCTGGAAGAAGAGTTGGACTTCATGGGGCAGGTATAAAAGGCCAGGTGAGAGTGGACCAATGATCAGGAAGCTAGTTTATGGTGCAAGAAGGGGGTACAGAGCAATAATGAAATAGAGATAAAGATGGTAGAGATGGAGATAGAGATGGGGGAGGCAGGAGAGAGGGAGAGAAGGCAGCTGATGGCATCCTAGAACTTGTTATGTTTGGTTGCACTTGTTGAATTTGACCTCATGGAGAGGCCACTGCAACCATTTCTTATGCTTCTTTGAGAGAGTTTCTTTCTTTTTTTTGTGTGTTTTATTTTATTTTTATTATCTTTTTTTACAAATAGTTTAGTGTCAAATTGGTTTCCATATAACACCCAATGCTCATCCCCACAAGTGCCCTCCTCCATGCCCATCTCCCCCCACCCCCCCACATCCATCAGTCCTCAGTTTGTTTCTCAGCAATCAAGAGTCTCTCCTGGTTTGCCTGAGAGAGTTTCTTCTATGCATATCCTAATGAATTTAACTACCAAAAGTTTGAGAAATTCTGAATATGGGAACCGGGGTAGAAAGAACACCTGCTGTGTATGTGGGGGATCTAAAAGGAAGCTATTTGGTTGTCTTGAAAAATGATGAAATCATGACATTTGCAGCAACGTGAATGGAACTGGATGGTATTATGCTGAGTGAAATAAGTCAGTCAGAGAAAGACGGATATCATATGTTTATATGGATCTTGAGAAACTTAACAGAAGACCATGGGGGGAAGAGAAGGGGAAAGATAGTTACAAACAGAGAGGGAGGGAGGCAAGCCACAAGTGACTCTTAACTACAGAGAACAATCTGAGGGTTGATGGGGGGAGGATGGGGGAGAGGGGAAGATGGATGATGGGTATTGAGGAGGGCATTTCTTGGGATGAGCACTGGGTGTTGTATGGAAGCAATGAACCACAGGAATCTACCCCAAAAACCAAGAGCATACTTTACACACTGTGTGTTAGCCAATCTGACAATAAATTATATTAAAAAAAAAACATTTAAAATGGAAATACAAAATAAAGAAAATGGAATAATTTCCTTCTTTTTATGGCTGAATAATATTCCATTATATATATTTTATATATGTACACATATATACCTATTTATCACATTTTCTTTATGCATCTGTTGATAGACACTTTGGTTATTTCCATATCTTGCTTGTTGTGAATAATGCCACAGTAGTGGCATTTCTTCAGGATCCTGATTTTAATTATTTGGATATATAGCTAGAAGTGGGATTATTGGATCATATGGTAGTTCTGTTTTTAATTTTTAAAAATAGTTTATTGTCAAGTTGGTTTACATATAACAGCCAGTGCTCATCCCAACAAGTGCCCTCTCCCATGCCCCTCACCACCACCTTTCCCTCTCCCCCACTACCATCAGCCCTCAGTTTGTTCTCAGCATTCAAGAGTTTTTTATGGTTTGCCTCCCTCCCTCTCCCCAACTATTTTTCCCCTTCTTCTCCCTCATGGTCCTCCATTAAGTTCCTCATAATCCACCTATATGTGCAAACATATGGTATCTGTCCTTCTTTGCCTGATTTATTTCACTCAGCATAACACCCTCTAGTTCCATCCATGTTGCTACAAATGGCCAGATTTGATTCTTTCTCATTGCCATGTAGTATTCCATTGTCTAGATAAACCACATCTTCTTGATCCATTCATCAGTTGATGGACACTTAGGTTCTTTCCATGCTTTCGCTATTGTTGAGAGTGCTGCTATGAACATTGGGGTACCTGTGGCCCTATGCATCAGCACTCCTGTATCCCTTGGGATACAGGATTCCTGGCAGTGCTACTTCTAGGTCATAGGGGACTTCTATTGTTAATTTTTTGAGGAGCCTTCATACTGTTTTCCAGAGGGGTTGCACCAGCTTACATTCCCACTAACAGTGTAGGAGGGTTCTCATTTCTCCACATCCTCCACAGCATCTATAGTCTCCTAATTTGTTCATTTTAGCCACTCTGACTGGCATGAGGTGGTATCTCAGTGTGGTTTTGGTTTGTGTTTCCCTGATGAGAAAGGAAGCTGAGCATTGTTTCATGTGTCTGTTGGCCATTTGGATGTCCTCTTTGGAGAAGTGTGTGTTCATGTCTTCTGCCCATTTCTTCACTGGATTATTAGTTTTTCAGGTGTGGAGTTTGGTGAGTTCCTTATAGATTTTGGATACTAGCCCTTTATTTTTAATTTTTAAAGGATTTTCCATACTGTTTTCTATAATAGCTGTCCCAATTTACATTCCCACTAAAAGTAAGCAGGTTTTCTCTTCTGTTCAAATCCTTGCCAACGCTTATTATTTCTTGACTTTTTGATAAGAGTCATCCTAACAGGTGTGGAGTGACAGCTCATTGTTGTTTTGATTTGCATTTCCCTGATGATTAGTGATGATTAGTTTATGTCTGTTAGCCATTTGTATGTCTTCTTTGGAATAAAGTTTCATTTCTTAAAATATTAAAAAAAAAGAAAAATGAGGAAGTGAACCTTAGTTTTCTTCAAGCACAGGGACTCTGCGATAGAACTTACTTAGATTGGTACCAAGTAAGTGGAAGCTGAAATTCAAACATAAATCTAGACAGTGTTGGACTTGAGAGACAGTGTTATATGTTAATAATTTGTTTATTTGCTTAAAACTTCAGATGATTCCTACATTGAAATAAAAGAAATGATTTTTAAAGAAGGTGGTTTTTGACTCATTCACTTTGAGAACAAGTAGACTAGAGAGGAATGACCGTGGTCATGGTGTTCCCAACAGTCATTTGAGTTCTCAGACTTAAAACATGTTAACATAATTGCTTCCATGTGAAATCTTAACATCATATTTAAGCCTTCTTTTTTTCATTTTCATTGTTTCTTCTCTCCTTTTCTTCCCCCACATCCTCCTTCCCTACCTGATCACCCCCATTAACAACTTGGCTTGTAACTGTCTTTATTTTTTATCAATGCTTATATAATCATACATAAATGTATATGCTAAATATCTAAATATATCATTGTTTTATAAATCTAGAATCTCATCCCACACTTTTTCCACCACCTTGATTTTCTTGCTGAACAACATTTTCTGGAAATACATTCAAATTAAATCATAGAGCTCTACATTTTTTTTTTTTCTCTCTTTTTTTAATTTTTTTTAAATTTTTTTATTTTTTTTATTTTTTTATTTTTTTACAAATAGTTTATTGTCAAATTAGTTTCCACATAACACCCAGTGCTCATCCCCACAAGTGCCCTCCTCCATGCCCACCCCTCCTCCCCCCACATCCATCAGTCCTCAGTTTTTGTCAGCATTCAAGAGTCTCTCATGGTTTGCCTCTCTCCCTTTCCCCCACCATTTCCGCCCTTCTTCTCCCCCTTGGTCCTCTGTTAAGTTCCTCCTAATCCTCCTATACGTGCACACATATGATATTTGTCCTTCTCTGCCTGACTTATTTCGCTCAGCATAACACCCTCAAGGTCCATCCATGTTGCTACACATGGCCAGATTTCATTGTTTCTCATTGCCATGTAGTATTCCATGGTATAGATAAACCACATCTTCTTGATCCATTCATCTGTTGATGGACACTTAGGCTCTTTCCATGTTTTAGCTATTGTGGAGAGTGCTGCTATGAACATTGGGGTACATGTGCCCCTATGCATCAGCTCTCCTGTAGGAATTAACATAAATGATGCACTTTATTCAGGCATTAACTATTTTCTGTTCTCTGTATCTCTCTGTCTGTCTCTCTGTGTGGGTATATGTATTATATTTATATAAAATATTATATAAAAATTTTCCAAAAATAGACTATAAATTCCTTAAGAGCAGGGGAAGGACAGGAGAACTCACACTTATTGAATGTTTATGGTGTTGGTTTATGCTAGGCTTATCACAAATACGTTATTCCTCTTTTTTTTTTTTTTTTGTATTTTATTCCCCAATAACAGTGGCAAAAACACACAGTATGGTCAAAATACATAGTTGCAAAATAAATGAAAAAAAGATAGTGCTCATTTTTCTCTTTCCCTTCTTACTTTGTTCTCCTTGGTAATTTGCCATATAAATTGTGTATATACTTTTTGCTTTTTAGTCTAGTAACTAACGGGAACTTTGAAGAACCAGTTTAGGATAAAGTTGCTTGAATACAAAAATTGATTTTACCATATCCCTTCTCTCTTCCACTGATGAGTGGAACATACCATGACACATCATGAGTGTTATGTGGTTCTGCTGGAATTTTGAGCTGAGAGCCAGGCCTCTATCAGCAAGGTGTTTTTTTTTTTTTTTTAATTTAAAAAATTTTTTCATGGTTTGTGCTCTTGTATCACCAAATAATAAAAAGTGTATTTCTTGAATTTGTTATTGAATTTTGAAATGACTTAATGAATGTTGAGTTTGTTTGGGCACAGAACTCCCTCATGCTTTGTTTTCAAGATACTGGTTTGTCACTCATGGAAAGAGAAACCTCAGATATCAAATGGTTTCAGGGGGACTTTCAGGAACTACTTTAAATTTTTACTACTGACTCTACTCTTAAGGAGGAGTGTTCATCTGCACCTGGACTCCCCCATCCTATCTCTCTAAGCCTCTTGGAGAGGCTGAGTCACTTCCTTGGCCCCAACACAAAACCTGGAAAAGGGCTACCAGATTATTTTGTCATAATATTCTTTTTCAGAAAGGTCAGTGATTATCCTAAGAAAGAAGCCTCAGATGTCTTTGGGTATCCTATTGTTGTTCTGTTCTGATTTTTTAGGTTCCCTGAATTAAAGAAACTCTAAGACTCTGAATCCTAAGCGCCCTATCCCTAGGTTGTGTGCCTATCTGGAACACCAGAGAGCCGTCTTTGCTGTTTTTCCCAAGAATGTCCTAATCTTGAGGATGCTAGAATGAGCTAATGTCATCCAATGGTGTGAATGCCTAGGCTCTTCCACTTCCTTGCCATTCATTTTCAGTCTCTGATGAACAACAGCTTTATGTTATCATTTAAAACTTCACATTTACATTCCATACAAATTCTGTAATAAATTCACTTCAATAATTTTATAAATCATTATAATATGTTTGTAGATGTAAAAAGTTGGAAAAAAATTAAAATTTCTACCAATAGGGAAGTGATGAAAAAATTTTGTTATATCCAAATAAAAATGAATGGCAAAGATTTATGTGAACTCACTTGGAAAGATATGTTCGATATATTGCTATGTGAATAAAGCAAGCTGATGAACTATGTGTAGTGTATTGTATGATATCCTTTGGGTAAAAAATACGTATCTATATATCTTCTTTATGATATAAGACTTTATTTTTATATGCATAGTCACATAGATCTGGGATAGTAAAGGGTCCGTATTACCTTTATGAAGTTAGATGGGGAAGTGAGGGATATATGAGAAGCTGTCTGTTTATGCTTGTCTCTATTGCATGAAGGCTATAAATTTTTTTAAAATTGAAGTATAGTTGACATACAATGTTATATTAGTGTCATATGCAACATAGTGAATTGACCATTCTGTACATTACTCAGTGCTCACCACAATGAGTGTAGTTACCATCTGTCATCATACATTGTTATCTCAATATTATTGATGGTATTCCCTATGCTATACATTTCAGCTTCAGGACTTATTTATTTTCTAATCAAAGTTTGTACATTTTAATCCCTTCACCTATTTCACCCATCTTACCAGCCCTCCCTCTGGCAACGACCAGATAATAAATAACCATTCTCTATTTATGAATCTGTTTCAGTTTGTATTTTAGACTCTACATATAAGCAAAATCGTATGGCATTTGTATCTCTCTCTGATTTATTTCACTTAGCAATGATACTGTCTAGGTTGAAACCATCAACAAAATGAAAAGGCAATCTACTGAGTGGGAAAAGTTAGTTTTTAATGAAACCCCCCATGGTTATATGATTTCATGCTCCATAAGCACAAACAGGCAACACTGATATAACTATAAAATGCAGATATACTTACACTTGACTTTCAGGGCAAGTGCGAGGTATTACCCATAGATGTCCGTGGGATGAATCAAAATTTAGAAGTCTAATGCGGATGAATGGTGCCATAAAATTGAACTTGTTTGCTTTCCCACCTGTACTTATTGACCTAATTGTCCACAAAAGTCCACAAAGTTATGAAAATTTAATAAGAAAAATCCAACTCATCCTGCTCTATATCAGCTTAAATGTCATTTGCCACTTTTTCATTTTACATTAATTTAAAATGCACCCTGGCTTCATACCCTTGAGATAGATTTATTTAAATTAAGCATACTTAAGTAGTGATAACTGGAAGCATCCTTCTTCACAGCCTTTTTCCTTTGTTCTGAACTTGTTTGAGTCAGGGTATATGCTGCTTCTGCTTTTATAGCAAAATGGAGTATATTTTAAATGTCTATTCAGAAGAGACCTCGGCATGATCATTTGAGGAAAGAAATAAAAGATCCCAGGAGGCCAACATTTAGAGCATACTAATGAATCCTATTTTGTTGAGAACTCTGCAATTGAACTTTTAATAAAGGGTTGAGAACAAGGTCCAAAGGGACTCTGAGGAAGTTAACAGGAGAACATTAATGTAGTACAAAAGCCTTGTGGAATCTGCAGTAATGATAATAATTAAAAATAACAATAATAGGAAATAGAAAATAAAACAAAAGCAAATAATGGAAATAGAAAACAAAATGAAAAAACATGTTTTTTGAGCAGTTTACTACATGCTGGGCATAGTGCTAAATAAGATACCTTTATCATATTTATGTATAACTCTAGACAGTATAACTTAATTATTTGTTTGATGTATAGAACACATGTATGTCTCCTCAAAGGTAAGATAGTAGCACTTGGGGCATTGGCTTTCTGTTGCTTTTATCCAGGGAGATACCATACCCTCAATATGTCGGGTCCTTAGGGCAGTCAGGAGGTACAAAGAGTAAAAAACCTTCCTCAAGGTCCAATTGCTATTCTTGTGGGCAAGTGGGGGCATTTCAGTAGAGACTGCCCTATGAAAAAAGTGATAAATAATAACAACACGCCCAGGATTATATGCCCTAGGTGTCAAAAGGGCTTTCACTGGGCCAAAGATTGTAAATCTAAATTTCACAAAAATGGCTAACCACTGGGGACCAATCTCCAAAAATCTCAGGACCAGGGAAACAGATTGAGAGGCCAGCCGCAGGCCCCGACACTAATTGGGGCAACCTCCTTTAGCCCTCTCAATCCGTTCATCAATTTCAATCAGTCTCTGAGCTCTATAGGGCAACCCTAGGCAACGCAGGACTGGACCTCCGTTCCACCACCAGCACAATACTAATGCCTGATTCACCTCCTATAACTATTCCCACTGGTGTAAAGGGGCCACTGTCCTCTGGGGTAGTTGGACTAATATTGGGACGGAGCTCCATCTCCCTTCAGGGGATCACTATAATCCCTGGGGTGGTTGACGCCGATTATCAGGGAGAGATCAAGGTGCTGGTCTCTCCTTCTTCCACCAAGCAAAATTTTAAGGATCAGAGAATTGCCCAGTTACTAGTATTGCCTTATTATCACATAGGAAAGGATGCCACTAATGCCCCTAGAGGAGAAAGAGGCTTTGGCTCTAGCGATATGGCCTTTTGGATACAGGAGATTAAGGTCTCTAGACCCACTCAAATATTGCAGATTCAGGGAATTCCTGTTCAAGGACTCCTAGACACCAGAGCGGATGTCTCCTGCATCGCATAAAAAGATTGGCCCTCAGCTTGGCCGACTCAGAATGCTCCTGCTACTCTTGTGGGTATAGGACAGGCTTCTAATGTGGCAAAAGGCTCTCAAATTCTAAAATGGTCAGATGAGGAGCACAATTCAGGAACTTTTTGTCCTTATGTTATTCCTTCCATCCCTTTTTCTTTATGGGGATGACATTTTATCCCAAATGGGAATGTTACTTTACACCCCAAATGACAAGGTCGCTAGTCAGATGTTACAAATGGGGCTTCATCCCAACAAAAGATTGGGCCAGACACAACAGGGTATGATAACTCCCATAAATATAAAACCCAAATTGGGCAAAAAAGGGATTGGCTATCCAAATTTGTAGAATATGCCATTGTTCCTTTTGCTACTGACCCAATAATCTGGAAGTCAGATGTTCCTGTCTGGGTAGAACAATGGCTCTTAACTTCTGAAAAAATAGCAGCAGCAAGATAACTTACAGAACAACAGCTTAAGGAAGGACATATCGAGCCTTCCAGTAATCCATGGAATACTCCCATTTTTGTTATTAGGAAAAAATCAGGTAAATGGAGATTGTTGCAAAATCTGAGGGCAATAAATGCTACTATGGAAAGTATGGGCTCTTTGCAACCAGGACTCCCATCCCCTATGGCAGTGCCAAAAGGTTTTCAAGTAATTGTGGTTGATTTACAAGACTGTTTCTTCAACATTCCCTTTATCATGAGGATTGCCAGAGGTTTGCTTTTAGTCTGCCTTCTGAAAATTTTAAGCAACCTTATCAAAGGTATCAATGGAAGGTCTTGCCATAGGGAATGAAAAATAGCCCTACACTTTGTCAAAAGTTTGTAAATCTGGCACTGGAACCAGACAGAGAGGCTTATAATGGCCTCTACCTCATTCATTATACGGATGACATACTTGTGGCTCACCCTGATCGAACAATGCTGCAAGAAATTCTAATGACAACTGTAGCTTCCCTGGCAATTTGGTCTAAGAATAGCTCCAGATAAGATTCAAGTGGAACCACTCTTTAATTACTTGGGCAGGATATTTCACACTCAAACAGTGACCCATCAACCTTTACAACTAAGAAAAGACCATTTAGTCACATTTAATGGTTTTCAAAAACTTTTAGGGGACATTAATTGGATTCTGCCCTATCTAAAACTTACTACTTCAGATCTTAGTCCTCTTTTTGACATCCTTCATGGAAATCCAGATCCAAAATCTTCACAGAGTCTCACCGAGGAAGCCAAACAGGCCTTGCATAAGGTCGAAGAGGCCGTAAATAATCAAACTTTATCCAGGGTGGACTATCAAAACCCTTGGTCTTTAATTCTTTTGCCCACCAAACACTCCTCTACTGGATGTCTTTGGCAGGATGAACCCTTAGAATGGATTTATCTCCCAGCTACTCCTCAAAAGGTTGTTATGTCATATCTTGCCTTAGTGGCCACCCTTATGACCAAGGGATGTAAGTGAAGTAAAGAATTGTTTGGTCACGATGTAGCCCTTATAATTGTTCCTTACACTAGAGACCAATTAAACAATTTATTACAAAACAGTGAGGATTGACAAATTGCTATAGAAGGATTCATGGGAGAAATGGGGTTCCACCTCCCTAATAATCCAATTCTTCATTTTCTTAAAATCCACCCCTTTATATTCCCAAACAACACTAGATGTGAGCCTTTACCCTAGCCAGCTGCTATGGTTTCTACAGATGGTTCCTCTAATGGAAAGGCTATTACTATTATTGATGGTCACTCCCATGTTCAGGACACCAAAGAAACTTCCACTCAACAAGCTGAATTAATGGCAGTCATTTATGGTTTTTTCCATTTGACTGAAGTTCCCTTTAACTTGTATACTGACTCACATTATATAACAAGTTTGTTCCCCTACATTGAAACACCCTCTCTTCCCGAATTTCGATCCACAATTTTTCCCCTGCTTAAGAAACTTCAAACACTCATACACTCCAAACTCAGCCTTTTTTCATTGAGCACATTAGAGCTCATAGTAATTTGACAGGGCCTTTAGCTCAAGGAATTCATCAGGCCTATTCACTTACTAGGGCTGCTGTTTTTTCAGCCCTAAAAGAAGCCTGCTTATCTCCTAAGTTATACCATCAAAATGCCTCTGCACTCAGGCTCCAATTTAATATCCCTAGGGAAGGCGCTCAAGAAGTAGTCTGCTCTTGTAAGCAATGTCCTACTCATTTTCCAGCCCTACCTGCTGGGGTCAATCAAAGAGGTCTGAGACCCAATGATTTATGGCAAATGGATGTTACCCACGTACCATCTTTTGGGAAACTTTGTTATGTTCATGTATGTGTTGATACATTTTCTCATGTCATTGTTGCTTATTCCCGTACAGGCGAAGCTTACAAAGATGTAGTTCAACATATCTTTTCTTTTGCTTTTCCGATTTGTGCATTCCAAAAGCTATCAAAACTGACAGTGCACCAGCTTACACTTCTGTCGCTTTTTTTTTTTTTTTACAATTCGAGGTTTACTCGAACTTTCAAGATTTTTCATACCACAGGAATTCCTTACAATCCCCAAAGACAAGGAATTGTTGAGAAAGCACATCAGACCCTAAAGGCTCAAATTAAAAAATTACAAGAAGGGGATTTTAAGTATAACCCTCCACATCACATTCTCTCCCATGCTTTGTCATTAACAACCTAAATATAGATCTTACCAGCGTACCAATATGTGTAAGCATTGGAATCCAGCTTTAGACAGACCTAAGACCTTGGTAAGATGGAAAGATTTACTTTCTGGCCAGTGGAAGAGACCTGATGTTGTACTGACATGGGGATGAGGGTATGCTTGTGTCTATCCACAGGACGCAGACTCCCCCTTGTGGATTCCAGATGTTTAGTGCGACACTATGTCGAGCCCTCCAACTCCTCCCTCAACTTCCCCGCCTCCTCAGCCATACCGGCCTAGACTCGGAAAGAATACAGAGAAACCATCAGATCCTCAACCACCTGCCTCTTATGGACCCAAGAAGAATAACGACACTCGACACTCACTCGGAGCATGAGTGAGCTCTTCTTGCAGGAAGATCGCCCCCGTCGTCGCCGCAGACTTGCTGGATCTACACGGAGGCTCGTCCTATATGGGGACAATTAAGAACCCTGACAGATGAGGCCCTTGTTGAAACTCAGGGAAGCACAGTTACTCCAGCTACACTGTTTGTAGCTCTTCTTGCATTATTGTCTTCTCAGGCCCTTTCGGTTACACCCTTAAACAACAATATTGAACACTATTGGGCTTATATCCTAAACCCTCCTATGTTAAGGCCTATAACTTGGAAACATGAGTCTATTTCTGTTTTCACTAACAATCCAGATCTACTCGGTGGCCGCTCAGATGAGTTTTTGATACCTCAAATCAACCTTGATTTTTCCTATATCAGAAAATCCAGTTCCTCTCCCATATGTTTTTCTTATGATTATGCTCTTAAGGGATGCCTTCTCGTCTCTTTTAAAAGCCTGTTAACTGATTCTCCAGCTGAAGTTAAAGAAAGACGGGAATTTTGGTATATATATATGTTGGCTCCAGGAGTTGGAGACCCTATTACTGATGATGAACATTTCATTCCTAAAAAATTCAGTCGCTGCAGCAAGCCACCTCGTTTCCAGACTCTTCTTAATGATATCTCAAATGTCAATGTCTGTATAACAATGGTTATCTTCGCTGGCGGTCTTGTATGTATCCTATGCGAATAGGTTATTATTTGATATACACTAAACAAATAATATATGATTGGTCTAATCCCATGCCCTCTGTTAATTATAGGTATTCTTTTGAGAACTCACCCAGGTACTCTTGGTCAGATACTCTTATACCTAGGCCCTTATCAGTTAAGAGATGGCACGCTAATGGATGTGTCCCTCCTATGCTAACAACTACTATTGATGGCAGTCTCTTTAAACAAACTAACATTTTTTACAAATAGTTTATTGTCAAGTTGGCTTTTTTTTTCTTTTCCTTTCTTTCTTTTTCTTTCTTTCTTTCTTCCCTTTTTTTTTTTTTTTTTTACAAATAGTTTATTGTCAAGTTGGTTTCCATATAACACCCAGTGCTCATCCCCACAAGTGCCCTCTTCCATGTCCATCACCAACCTTCCCCTCTCCCCCACCCCCTTCAGCCCTCAGTTTGTTCTCAGAATTCAAGAGTCTCTTATGGTTTGCCTCCCTCCCTCTCCCCAACTATTTTTCCCCTTTTCTTCCCCATGGTCCTCCGTTAAGTTCCTCCTAATCCTCCTATACATGAAAACAAATGATATCTGTCTTTCTCTTCCTGACTTATTTCACTCAGCATAACACCCTCTAGTTCCATCCATGTTGCTACAAATGGCCAGATTTCATACTTTCTCATTGCCATGTAGTATTCCATTGTCTAGATAAACCACATCTTCTTGATCCATTTGTCTCTTGATGGACATTTAGTCTCTTTCCATGATTTGGCTATTGTTGAGAGTGCTGCTATGAACATTGGGGTACATGTATCTCTATGCATCAGCACTCCTGTATCCCTTGGGTAAATTCCTAGCAGTGCTATTGCTGGGTCATAGGTGAGTTTTATTGTTAATTTTTTGAGGAACCTCCACACTGTTTTCCAGAGGGGCTACACCAGTTTACATTCCCGCCAACAGTGTAGGAGCATGCCCGTTTCTCCACATCCTTGCCAGCATCTAGAGTCTCCTGATTTGTTCATTTTAACCACTCTGACTGGCGTGAGGTGGTATCTCAGTGTGGTTTTGATTTATATTTCCCTGATGATGAGAGACGCTGAACATCGTTTCATGTGTCGCTTGGCCATCTGGATGTCCTCTGGAGAAGTGTGTGTTCATGTCTTCTGCCCATCTCTTCACTGGATTATTTGTTTTTCGGGTGTATAAGCTTCCTTATAGATTTTGGACACTAGCCCTTTATCTGATATGTCATTTGCAACTATCTTTTCCCATTCTATCAGTTGCCTATTAGTTTTATTGATTGTTTCCCTTGCCGTGCAGAAGCTTTTTATCTTGATTAAGTCCCAGTAGTTCATTTTTGCTCTTGATTCCCTTGCCTTTGGGGATGTGTCAAGTAAAAAATTGCTGAGATTGAGGTCTAGGAGGATGTTTCCTGCTTTCTTCTCTAGGGTTTTGATGGTTTCCTGTCTCACATTTAGGTCCTTTATCCATTTTGAGTTTATTTTTGTGTATGGTGTGAGAAAGTGATCTAGTTCATTCTTCTGCATGTTGCTGTCCAGTTCTCCCAACACCATCTGTTAAAAAGGCTGTCTTTTTTCCATTGGATACTCTTTCCTGCTTTGTCAAAGATTAGTTGGTCATACATTTAAACAAACTAACATTTGGCAGCTTGTGGCTGCACTGCGTCTCATTATACTGACTCTCCCAAATGGCCCTACCAATTATGCTGTTACTGCCTGTGTTCAAGCAACATATGCCCTTCTATATTCTAATATGACCCATGGAAGTTTACTGTCAAATTGAACAAGGATCAAAGTTATTATATTACATGTACAGGATGTGTTCTAGCTAACTGTGTTTCTCCTGATAATGAAATTAAGTTTTTAATGATATTAAGACAACCTCCTTATGTTATACTCCCTGTAAAACTGAATATCCCTTGGTATGATGACTATGAGTTGGAGGTCATATAGGAGATCAATTGTGCTCTCATACTTCCAAAGTGATTCATCAGAGCCTTAATATTGGGCATTATGGCATTAATTGCCATTATAGGGTCTTAACTGCTTCACTGTCTCCCTTGTCCAGGAGGTACCTACAGCCCAACATGCTAACCAGTTGACAGAAAATGTCTCTTTTGCATTGGCTACTTAGGAAATAATTGACAAGAAATTGGGCACTAAGGTTAATGTGTTAGAAGAGGCAGTACTGTTTATCAGAAATGGATTAAATTTTCTAAAATCTCGATGTCACAAGGAGTGTAATTGGATCTGTGTTACTCCTCTCCAACATAATGATACCATCCACACTTGGGAGAATATCCAAAATCATCTACTTGGTATTTGGAATCATTCTAATTTTAGCATTGATATCCAATCCCTTCATGAACAGATTCAGGCTATTAATGCTTCCTCTACCTTTGTCTCTCTTTCACAGATTGCAACCTCCTTTCTACAAGGGTTACAGAGTGTTGGTGCTCATTTTGTGCCTTGTTCCCCGTTTCTTTAATATAACTAATTGGAGCTTTCACAGGATAAACATTGAGCTATACAAACTTCATTTAAAAAATAAAAAGTGGAAGATGTTGGGAGCCATTCTGAACTCACTAGTTGAGAATACTTCTTGTGAGGTTAATGCAGGTTTGCAAGGCCTCCTGCTGTCAGATGATGACTGATATCTACCCCCACTCAGTTGTTTTTGCTTGAGCACTGACCCCCAAGGCACCTTGTTGATTGGTATCGGGAGTGACTTGTCCCGTTATTCTGGCCCTACTATGCTGATTGCACCTTGTGAAGGAACTTATTGTAGGAGTTTCTTCTTTTGTGATTATGAGAGCAAACGTTCGTGTTTCCTGAAAATCCTGTTTTTCTTATACTTCGACTTAAGCAAACAAGCTATTGACCTCTGCTCACAAAGAACTAACTTTTGCCTTTGCTATGCTAAAACATTGTCTTGTATTTGAATGCTAAAGAAACCTTCCTTCCCCATATGATAAGCATCTAAATCACCTATATCAATCACTAATGATGAAGGTTATGCGTGGGTCTTCTATAGATCTATGTTCTGGGAAATTTTTACATATCAAGGAAATTTGTCATCAAAAATCATTGTCTAAGGCAAATGCCACTTCTGTGCTGTTCCCCATACACTTAACCATAAATAAAGCTAACTCTCAATCAGTGCGGAGATGCCTGCCTGGTGACCAGAAAGAATTTCGTAGCTCTCTCATCCCTCTCTCACCGACACCATGCATCCTTCAGGAACCCCTGGACCGGCTGGAGCATGACTCTGGAAATACTGTTTTGATTACTGTAGCTTTGTACGGTAATTTGAAGTCTTGAATTGTGATACCTCCAGTTTCTCGACTGCTTTGGCTATTTGACATTTTTTGTGGTTCCATACAAATTTTAGGATAGTTTGTTGTAGCTCTGAAAAATGCTGTTGGTATTTTGATAAGGATTGCACTAAATGTGCTGATTTCTTTAGGCAGTGTAGACACTTTAACAATATTTGTTCTTCTAATCCATGAGCCTGGGATGTCTTTCCATTTTGTGTCATCTTTAAGTTCTTTCATATGTTTTATTTATTTATTTATTTGTTTATTTATTAAAATGTTTTATTTGTTTTTGAGAGAGATGAAGCATGAGTAGGGGAGGGTTAGAGAGAGAGGGAGACACAGAAACTGAACCAGGCTACAGGCTCTTCAGCTGTCAGCACAGAGCTTGATGTGGGGCTCAAACTCCTGAACTGTGAGATCATGATCTGAGCTGAAGTCAGATGCTTAACTGGCTGAGCCACCCAACTGCCCCTCTTTCATCAATGTTTTATAGTTTCCAGAGTATAGGTCTTTCACCTCTTTGATTAGGTTTATATGTAGTTATTTTATTATTTTTGGTGCAGTTGTAAATGGGATCAATTCCTTGATTTCACTTTCTGCTGCCTCATTATTGGTGCATATAAATGCAACAGATCTCAGTACACCGATTTTGTATCATGTGATTTACTGATATCAGTGATCAGTTCTAGTAGTTTTTTGGTGGAGTCTTTGGGATTTTTCATTTATAGTATCATGTCATCTGCAAATAGTGAAAGTTCTACTTCTTCCATGCTGATTTGGAAGTGTTTCTTTCTTTTTGTCTTCTGATAGCTGCTCCTAGGACTTCCAGCACTCTGTTGAATACAAGTGGTGAGAGTGGACATCCTTGTCTTGTTCCTGACCTTATGGGGGAAAAGCTCTCAAATTTTCCCCATTGAGTGTGATGTTCCTTTTGGTTTTTCCTCAAAGGTCTTTATTATGTTGGGGTATTTTTCCTCTAACCCTACTTTGTTGAGGGTTAGAGTGAATGGATGTTGTACTTTGTCACATGCTTTTTCTGCATCTATTGAAATGATCATATACTTCTTATCTTTTTCTTATGATTTATCACATAGATTTCTTTGTGAGTGTTGAACCACTCAATTTATATCCTCCTGGGAATAAATCCCAATGAATCGTGGTGAATGACTTTTTAAAATGTATTGTTGGATCTCATTTGCTAGCATCTTGTTGAGGATTTTTGTTACCTATGTTCATCAGAGATTTTAGCCTGTAGTTCTCTTTTTGCTTTGTGGCCCCTTTATCTGGTTTTGGTATCAGGTAATGTTGGCCTCATAGAATAATTTGAAAGTTTTCCTTACTTTCTCTTTTTTGGAATAGTTTGAGAATAGGTGTTAACTCTTCTTTAAATGTTTGGTAGAATTCACCCATGAAATCCTCTCGTTCTGTCTTTTTGTTTGTGGAAGTTTTATGATTTCTGATTCAACTTCATTGGTGGTAATCAATCTGTTAAAATTTTTTATTTCTTCCTGATTTAGTTTTGGTAGTTTATATGTTTCTGGAAATTTGTTTCTTCTAGGTTGTTCAGTTTGTTGAACGGGCATATCATTTTTCATACTATTGTCTTACAATTGTTTATATTTCTGTGGTATTCGTTATTTCTCATCTTTCATTTCTGATTTTCTTTTGGTTTCTCTCTCTCTCTTTTTGATGAGTTTGCCTACAGGTTTATCAATTTTGTTTATCTTTTTAAAGAACGAGTTCCTGATTTCATTGATCTGTCTATTGTATTTTTTGTTTGTTTGTTTGTTTCTCTATTATTTATTTCTGCTCTAACCTTCATTATTTTCTTCCTTCTCCTGGTTTTGTGTTTTGTTTGTTGTTTTTTTCTAGATCCTTTAGGTGTAAGTTTAGGTTGTTGAGATTTTTGGGGTTTTTTTTGCTTCTTTAGGTAGGTCTGAATTTTTGTAAACTTCCCTCTTAGATCTGCTTTTGCTGGATCCCAAAGGTTTTGGACCAATGTGTTCTCATTTTCCTTTGTTTCCATGTAACTTTTGATTTCTTTCATTTCTTGGTTGACCCTTTCATTGTTTAGTAGCATGTTACTTAATCTCCATGTATTTGTGTTCTTTCCAGGTTTTTTCCTGTGGTTGATTTCTAGTTTCATAGAGTTGTGGCCAGAAAAGATGCATGGCACTACTCAGATCTTTTTGAGTTTGTTGAGACTTATTTTGTGGGCTAACATGTTATCTATTTTTGAGAATATTCCATATGCACTTAAAAAGAACATCTTTTCTACTGTTTTAGGATGGAATGTTCTGATTATATATGTTAAATCCATCTGGTACAGTGTGTCATTCAAAGGCAATATTTCCTTGTTAATTTTCTGTTTGGATGATCTGTCAATTGATGTAAATAGGTGTTGAAGTCCCCTATATTATTTTATTACTATCAGTTAGTTCCTTTGCCTTTGTTATTAACTGCTTTATGTATTTGGGTGCTCTTATGTTTGGTGCATAAATATTTACAATTGTTATATCTTGTTGGATTGTTATCTTAATGATTATATAGTGAACTTCTTTGTCTCCTGTTACAGTCTTTCTCTTAAAGTCTGTTTTGTCTGGTATATGTATTGCTTCCCTCGGCTTTCTTTTGACATCCATTTGCATGATAAATGTTTCTTTTTCCTTTCACTTTCAGTCTGCAGACATCTTTAGGTCTGAAATGAGTCTCTTGCCAGCAGGATATAGATAGGTCTTGTTTTTTTTTAATCTACTCTGTCACTTTATATCTTTTGACTGGAGCATTTAGTCCTTTTAAATTCAAAGTAACTATTGATAGATATGTATTTATTGCCATTTTGTTACTTGTTTTGTGGTTGTTTTGTAGTTTTTTTCTGATTCTTCTCTTGTTGTCTTTCATGGTTTGTTGACTTTCTTTAGTGATATATTTGGATTCCCTTCTCTTTATTCTTTGCATATCTATTACTGGTTTTTGATTTGCGGTTACCAATAGATCTGTACATACAATTAGAGTCATTAATAATTGTGATGATCCAATTACCCCAAATTTTTTCTGTAGTTTTCAGCACTTTGAATATACTATCTCACTCCTTGCCTATAAGGTTTCTGCTGAAAAATCGCTTATGGTCTTATGAATATTCCCTGTTTTTTTTTTTTAATGTTTATTCATTTATTTTGAGAGAGAGACAGAGCAGGTGAGCAGGCGAGCAAGCAGGGGAGGGGTAGAGCCAGGGAAGGAGAGAAAGAATTCCAAGCAGGCAATGTGTTATTCATGCAGAGCCTCACATGAGGCTTGATCTCATGAACCATCTCAAGAATCATGAGATCATGACGAGCTGAAATTAAAGTCAGATGCTTAACTGACTGAGCCCCTCTTGTGCTCCAGGAATTCCCTAATTTTTGAGGATTATTTTCTTTTGTTACTTCTAAGCTTCTTTCTTTGTTCTTGATTTTACCATTTTGTTATAATGTATCTTGGGAAGATCATTAGGGTTGAAACTTTGGGGGATCTATGGGCTTTATGAACTCGGATGTCCATCTCTCTCCTCAGATTTGGAAAGTTGTTAGCCATTCTTTCTCTCTTTTTTTTTTTTAATGTTTTTATTTATTTCTAGAGAGAGAGAGAGAGCGTGAGCAGGGGAGGGTCAGAGAGAGAGGGAATCACAGACTGAAACAGGCTCCAGGCTCTGAGCTGGCAGTCAGCACAGAGCCCGACGCGGGGCTCGAACCCACGAACCGCGAGATCATGACCCAAGTGAAAGTCGGACGCTGAACCGACTAAGCCACCCAGGCGCCCCAGCCATTATATCTTTACCTAACATTACTACCTCCTTTTCCCTCTTTTTTCCTTCTGGAACTCCAATAATGTGTAGATTTTTTTTCTCTTGATGGTATCCTATAGTTCATGTAGGCATTTCATCACTTTTTTTCATTCTTTGTCCTTTGGCTTCTTTGACTGGATGATATCAAGTGAACTGTCTTGAAGTTTACTAAATCTTTCATCTGCTTTGTAAAGTTTGATTTTAAAGCTCTCTTTAAAAAATTTTTTTTTAATGTTTTATTTGTATCTGAGAGAGAGTGAGAGAGAGAGACAGCATGAGCAGGGGAGGGTCAGAGAGAGAGAGGGAGATACAGAATCCGAAACAGGCTCCAGACTCTGAGCTGGCAGTCAGCACAGAGCAGGATGCAAGACTCGAACCCATGAACTGTAAGATAATGACCTGAGTCTGAAGTCGGACGCTTAACCAACTGAGCCACCCAGGCACCTCATGATTTTGAAACTCTGTTGAATTCTTTGGTTCAGTAATATTTGATTCTAGGTTTCTGTTTCTTTGGTGAACTTATCATTTTGTTCATGCATAGTTTTCCTATTTTCTTTTAATTGTCAATCTGTGTTTTTCTTGTAGTTTACTAAATTTCTCTTAGGTGGTTATTCTGAATCTCTGCCAGAGACCATAGATCTCTATTTCTTTTATTCTCTTTCTTTTTTTTTTTGTAAATGTTTTTAATTTATTTCTGAGAGAGAGAGAGACAGCATGAGCAGGGGAGGGTCAGAGAGAGAGGGAGACACAGAATCTGAAACAGGCTCCTGACAGCCAGCACAGAGCCCCACGTGGGGCTTGAAGCCACGAACCATGAGATCATGACCTGAGCCGAAGTCGGACACTTAACTGACTGAGCTACCCAGGTGCCCTATCTTTTTTTCTCTTTCGAAATTTATTTTTAAATTTATTTTGAGAGAGAGAGGAGAGAGCGAGTGCACACAGCAGGGGAGGAGCAGAGAGAAAGAGAGGGAGAGGGAGAATCCCAAGCAAGCTCCGCACTGCCAGTGGAGAGCCCAATGTGGGTCTCAAACTCATGAGCTGGTGAGATCATGACCTGAGTGGAAATCAACAATAGCACACTTAACTGATTGAACCACCCAGGTGCCCCATCTCTTTCCAAGTTTTTATTTAAATTCCAGCTAGTTCATATATAATGCAATATTAGTTTCAGGTATAGACTTTAGTGATTCATCACTTACATACAACACCTGATGCTAATCACAAGTGCCTTTCTTAATACTCATCACTTGTTTAACCCATCCCTCATGTCCACAACCCCTCCAGCAACCAACAGTTGTTCTCCATAGTTAAGAGTCTGTTTGTTGATTTGCTTCTCTTTTTTCCCTTCACTGTGTTCATTTGTTTTGTTTCTTAAATTCCACATAGGAGTGATATCATGATATTTGTCTTTCCCTAACTGACTTATCTCACATAGCAGTATATTGTCTAGCCCCATCCATACAATTGCAAATGGCAAGATTTCATTCTTTTTTTATGACCTATATCTTTTAAAAATTTTTTAAAACTTTTTAATGTTTATTAATTTTGAGAGAGAGAGAGAGAGACAGGGAGTGAGCAAGGGAAAGGCAGAGAGAGAGGAAGACATGGAATTTGAAGAAGGCTCCAGGCTCTGAGCTGTTAGCACAGAGCCTGACGTGGGACTCAA
The DNA here is from genome assembly GCA_017311185.1 of Proteles cristata cristata. Lineage (NCBI taxonomy): Eukaryota > Metazoa > Chordata > Mammalia > Carnivora > Hyaenidae > Proteles > Proteles cristata. The sequence goes on from JAESUZ010005040.1 coordinate 715,236, forward strand.
ACCCACGAACTGTGAAATCATAACTTGAACTGAAATTGGATACTTAACCGACTGAGCCACCCAGGTGCCCCTAGCCCACATCTTCTTTATCCATTTATCAATTGATGGATTTCTTCAGGGTCAATTATCAAAGTTTTATTAGTTTCCTTTGGTGGTGTCATGTTTTCTTGATTATTCATGATTCTTGTGGCCTTGTGTTGGTGTTTGCACATTTGAGGAAGTAGGCACCTCCTTCAGTCTTTACAGATTGGCTTTGCCAGGGAAAACCCTTCACCAGTCAGCATCTAGAGATTTGGGTGGGGTGTCTGCTGCAGTTCTTTGGCAAGCAAGACAGTTGCCTGGTTCATCAAGTGGGCTGGCCTTGAGAGTGGGGCTGGGCTCATTGGGCTGAGCCTGGTACCTGAGTCTGTAGTAGTGTTCGTGGGGTCTGGTCTATGTGGGTGGGACTGAATCCTGGGTCTGAAGAATTGACCAGGGGCTGAGACCACTGGGATGTGCCTGTGTCTGTGAGCTGGCTGGGAGCATGGGTCTGTGAGAGACAGCCTGAAAGCTGGATCCGTGGGGCTGGGTCCTAGGTCCCTGAAAGCTGAGTCCTGGTTCTAAGGTGGGCTGAGTGCACGAGTCTGTAGGAGCTGGTCTAGGAAACGATTTATGAAAGCTGGCTTGGTGCTGGGTGAGTACTAGTGCTGTGTCATCAGTGAAGTTGGACACTAATTTCACTCTCTCTTTCCCTTGGGAAAGGTGTCTCTGTCAACGGGGTTGCCCAGTCTTGGGGGAGGGATGATGGGAGTTACGTGAAATTTCTTTCCTACCCACTAAGTGTGTTTTTTCTTATCACTGTGCTTCATCTAGGTGTTGTAAATCCTTACCTGGAATTCTTAGTTCTTGTGAAGGCATTTTTGCACATGGATAGTTGTTCAAATTAATACTTCTGGGAAAGGATGAACCTTAGGTTTTCCTGTACCACCATTTTGCTGCTGTCATTGTCAAGTGAATGTTGCTAGAGAAGAGGAACAAGAGCTGAACCTTCAGATGTGCACTTCAACTTTAAGAGATTATGGAGAAGAGATGGAACCAGTAAAGGAGACTAAGAAGTGCAATCAATGAGATAGGAGGAAAACTAAGAGCATTGTGTATCTTGGGAGGCAAGTTTATAAAAGAGAAAGTTACTGGTTATGTCAAATGTTGCTGGTAGGTAATTTGAGATGAAGACTTACCATTGGATTAGTAATATGGCAAAAGATTCTAGACCATGGGGATTTTCAATTTCTTACAGCAAATTATTTTTTTAAAATGTTTATATATTTATTTTAAGAGATTGAGAGAGTACAAGTGGGGGAGAGGGGTACAGGGAGAGAGAATCCCAAGCTGAGCATGGACTCTGACACAGGGCTCGATCTCATGACTGTGAGATTATGACCTGAGCTGAAATCAAGAGTAGGACGCTTAACCAACTGAGCCACCTGGGCACCCCTCTAACAGTATTTTAACTTGTAGTCTCACTTTTACAGCTCCAAAGCCAATAACTTGTAAAAACTGCAAAGAAGTTTGAGAAACACTAAGCAGTGAAAGTAGAAAGAAAAACAGAGTGTGATATCTCAGAACCCAAGGAAAGAAAGTGATTCAAGAAGGAAGGGAGATATACTGTATACTGCTATTGTTATGTTAAATGAAATGGGTTTGGCAACCAGTGGGCTTGGCAACACTGAGGTTGTGGTTGACCCTGACAAGAGAAGTTTCATTGGTGTGATGGCAGAAGCCTGTTTAGACTGGGTTTAAAAAAGAATGTGAAGAAGTAGATAGTGAATATCCCAACCTTCTGAGAAGTTTTTCTATAAAGAATAATGGAAATGGGAGGAAGAGAGAGGAAAGAGAGCTGAAGGGGCATGCAAAGGACCATTTGATTGGTTGTGAATGATAGCATCCAAGCCAGAGAAGGAGTTAAGGGTGTCAAATAATGAATGATAGTAGAATCATTGGGAAGCCATTTTGGGTTGAAGAAATTTTGGAAAGAAGGGAAGAAAGAGGGAGTAATTTGGGAAGTTGTGGTCATGCTAGGTAGCTTGGAATTGAGGTTTTAGAGGTAGTATAGTTACAGTAAATGACAAAGTCTAGGGTAAGAATGTGGGAGTGGGTGGTTAATAAGGCCACTGGGTGAAGTGATGATGTCAAAAATCAAGAGGCCAGAGTGTTGTTTGGCTCATGTATGTAGTTATTCAAGTCACCAAGAAAGATAACCAGTTTAATGGTAGAGTGGAAGTAAGTCATTTGCTAACATTTCAGTGAACAAAGGGCACTTTAGGGGGTAACTGAACAAGGAATGGTATAATCTGATGGCATGTGTTTTAAGGGAGCTACAATTTTTGAGGAGAAGGGAGGCAATGATCTGTAAGAGGCAATGGGGAGCAAGCAAGGCACATACTCCGTCTCCAGCATCAGAAATATGTGGAGTGAAAACAGCCACTACCTGAGGAAACTACATAGGAAGCAGGTTTTCAAAGGATAGGAGGTTTCAATTAGAGAAGGACTAATGTGAAGAGAATTTTCAGAAGAGAAGTTGAGGATCTAGGGGATTTAAAAAATGACAGGTCACTTGGGGGTAATGAAGGGTGATAGACAGCTTATAATTCTGGTGTTGGTTAAGGTAGACAAGGAGTAATAACATGATGCAAATAGTCCTGAAGTTCTCTTTGGGGAAGGAATATCAATTCCAATTATAACTTCTTCAGGGCTTGGTTTCTTAGTCAGTGGGCACGGTGGCTAGAGTCAGTTCATGTAATGCCTTTGGAAGTTATAGTAAGGAGTTTGGAATTTAAGTAATGAGAAACCATCAGAGGGTTTTAGGAAAGAAAATGACATAAGATTTATATTTTAAAAAGATCAAACCTCAAGGAGCTGTTTTCCTCATTCTGTCTCATTCCGACTTTCATAGCAGCAGTTAGCTCTGCCAGATTTCTGTAGCCAATCCTGTTTCAACTTGGCTGCCATTTGGAAAGTATGTCACATATCCTAGCCTATGGAGTATTCTCACCTTTGCACACAAGTTCTTATGGTCTCTTGTCCCTTCACGTGTGTGAGATCACACTTCTTGGATACTTTGTAGTTGTTAATTTGTTTTAACCAGTGGATTTTGAGTGGAGCATGTAATTGCAGGTTTGAGACATTCTGTGTCTCTTTGTCTTCCCTATTGTGATCCTTAAAGCATAGCACTTAGAGATGGCAGCTTAATAAGCAGATGTGGGAAGAGCACACAAGCAGAGTTCACTGCTGATCCACATCGGATATATAGTATGAGAGATTATAAACTTTTGTTACTTAAGCCACTGAGATTTGGGGATGTTTGCTACTACAGTGCACCAGTACACCGCCTCTCTTAATTGCATTTTAATGGGATGAAAGACTTAAAGTCAAATAATTTAATCCTTTGTAATTATTAAAAGATAAATCATGGGGAATATGTCTTTCTAAAAAGGCTATATGTATCTCTTAGACTTCTGAAAATATGCTTAGAGTGCCTTTGTGAAAATCTGGTACTGCTTTTAATTTATTTACCTATGGATATACCTGAGAAAAAGATAAAATAGCTCTTAGAATAATGTCAAGTAAGGTAACATTAGCAGAGGATTTATTTATGGCTGTCTCTACAAAGAAATAGATAGCCATGTGGTTCAAAATATGCTTGAAAATGTTCAGAAGAGAAAGACTTTGGCCCTTTAAACACCAAGTAGGTGATGGAAAAGCCTATGAAAATGACTTGAAATTTATGTAATAAAGACATTACTCATCCATTCTTTATTCTTTTACTAGTTGAACATTTATTGAGTGCCTATTATGGACATGACATTGTGTTCTATTCTACAAAAGCCATTATTTTTGCCCTCAAGCCCAGGAATCGAAGCCATATCCCATAGCTGGGATAGAAGATGAATAAGGAGAAGGGAGTACACTTAGTAGCCGCTACAAGCCTCCTTGCTCATAATTGAATCCTTGTTGGAAGCTTACTGGGGATAAGGGTGAAGGAAAAATACACTGCTTTCTCAGATACCATGATCTTGGGCCCATTTCCTTTTAAAGAGAAAAAAGTAGACCCACATTGTTGAGAAGATATATGGGCACGGAAAAGAGAAGCTTCTTGAGAGAAGTTGGGAGCCACAGGTGGACTGATATGGGCTTTTTGTATGTTTTCAACTTCCTAAAGAGATTCATATCCTACAGACTTCTAACGAAAGCTTGTTGAGAGCTTGGAAAACGTGGGAAACAGATGGAAAGCCAAGGCTACTTAATATAGTTACACTTAAGAGCAAACCTTAAAAGCAGTTTGAATGGTGGGACATTGTATTGCTCAGTAGTTAGGCAGCTGGACTCTGGCAGAATCAGGCAGAATTGGCTTCTAAATCTGGTTCAGGCACTCAGCTGTGTGACCTTGTACAAGTTATTTTGCCTTTTTACGGCTTCCGGTTCTTATATGTAAAATGGAGTGGAATTTCTAGGCAAATTTAATAAATCCATATGAGGCTTACCTCGCTAACTCATTGCTTTCAGAATGCAGACTCTCAAATGATCAAGGACCTTCACTTAGAAAAATCAGTTCTGGGCTCCCTCATTCATTTGCCCATCCTTCCATCTATCAAAAGATTATTTATTCATCCTTTCAACTGATTGTTGAGGACCTACCATTGCTTGGCAATGCAGAGAGAATTGTGACCAAGAAGATATTATCCCTGCACTGCTGAACCTTACAGACTAGAGGTGAAACAGACTTTAAATATATAACCATTACTGTGATATACTAGTAATGAGAAAGCACAGACACTAGTAATGAGAAACCATAGAGAACATGGAGTTTATTCATCTTTTCATTTTCCACTCCTGAAATTCTGTTTTATCATTTTCTTCATTTTCAGCTCCCATCACCAGTATCCTGCTATAGTCTGATTTCTTCCTACCCCACCCACAGTTTGCACATTTGCTGAAAATGGCTGATATCAACAATACTCTGTCAATCTTCATACTTTGATTCTTCATATTAATTGCTCTCTGAGACATTTCAGTTGCCAACCACCTGTGTTTCTTGAGACATTCTCTTCTCATGAATTCCGCAGATCCATTGCCTTTTCATCCCCCTGCCTCTTCCGCTCTTTAAATTTTGGGAGGTTCTTTAGAGTTTAATATTTGAACTTCTATATTTGCTTCTATTCTTCTATACTTCCACTAGTCCCACATCAATGATTATGGTATTACCATAATTTATTTATGTGGTATTACCTTACCACATGGTAAGGATTGCTAAATTCATAGATCTAGTTTCAAGTCCAGATGCTTTGACACTAGGTCATTTAATTCATGCAAAATGAGATTTAACTTAATTCGAAACTAAAGCTATCATCTTCACAAACTTTTTTCCTCTTCTTTTTATATCATTGAAGTGAATGACATTTACTTGATCCTTTTATATTGAAATTCTGTGCTCCTAAAAACAAGATTTTTCCTACCCAAATTTCTCTTTGCTTATTTTTGCTTGTTTGACTTACTCCTGCTTGTTAAGACCCATTTTAAATGGCATCCCCTCTGAAAACATTTATTGACTCTAAGATTGGGCTACTTTTTAATCTATAAGATAGCTTTAATAGTTTCTTCCTATGAACACCTAACAGGTTGTAATTTGTTTACTTCCAGGTCTTTCTCACTGGCCTGGAATTTAACTCTTTCTTGATATGTAGTAAATTGGAAGAGGGCTTGCTGCACAGTGAGGACTCATCCATTAAAGCTTCAATTTTGAAATTATTTAAAGATTCACAAGCTTTTTGACTATATCCTTGAAGGCTTGCTTTACCTGTTGGTTCCTTAGGGTATAAATGAAGGGGTTCAACAAAGGTGCGATGGTAGTAATCAGTAGAGCTACTCCCTTGTTAAAAGCGTTCTTTTCTTTTGCTGAGGGCTTAACGTATGTGAAGAAGCAGCTTCCATAAGAGAGAGAGATGACGATCATATGGGAAGAACAAGTGGAAAAGGCTTTTGTCCTTTGCTGGGAAGAGGGGAGCTTCAGAATAGTCCTGATGATGAACATATAGGAGAGAATCACTAACAGAAGAGTGACCACTAGTGTCACAGATGCCAAAAGAAAGGAAACCTTCTCAATGAGACTTGTGTCTGAACAGGAGAGTTTCCGAAGGGGCTCATAGTCACAGAAATAATGATTCAGCCTGTTAGATGCACAAAAGTCCTGTTGACTCATCAGAGAGATTAGTGGTATAATAGTCAATAACCCAGCCAGCCAAGAGTAGAGAACCAGCTGGATGCAGACTCTGCTGCTCATAATGGTCATGTAATGCAGGGGTTTGCATATGGCCACATAACGATCATAGGACATGGCGGCCAGAAGATAAAACTCTGTTGCCCCAAGGAATATTGCAAAGAAATACTGAGTTAAGCAGCCAGCAAAACTGATACTCTTATTCCCGGTTGTGATGCTGATCAGGACCCTGGGAGTGAAGATGTTTGTGAAGGACATTTCTAAGACAGAGAAGTTCCGGAGAAAGAAATACATGGGAGTCTGAAGGTGGGAGTCCAGCAAGGTGAGAATGAGGATAATCAGATTTCCTATGATGCTGAGTAAATAGGTGAGGAACAGAAAAGTGAAAACCACCACCTTAAGTTCAGGGACATCTGTTAGACCCAGCAAGATAAATTCAGTCAACATGGTTTTATTTTTCATTGTTGAAAAATTTTTAGTCTTAAGGTAAAAAAGTGATAATAATAAAAGGTGAGAAAGGAAGAGATGCTCTAAAATGGGCAGGTGAAATGTGAAGAGAACAAAGGGTGATGGACAGAGAACTTTTCCTCTGATGACGACCCAGACCAGTGGCCCATTTGAATTATATTGGATCCTTTCCAGTCTCATTTGCCCTGTATAGAAAAGTTCTTGCCATTATTTCCCCACATGGTACTCTTTCCAGTGCCAACATGAGGCAAATCTCTTCCTCACAGGTGATGTTCAGAAAGTTTGTGGAATGAGTTAAAAAAGGAATGCTTCCTGCAGCTACTCCTTTACAGAAGAGTTACTATTTTCCTCCCTGTATGCACTTTTCATAATTCCAATCGATTCTATACATTGCCTTACTTCTTTGTCTACTTAGAATTGCTGTTTTTCTGGGGCACCTGGGTGGCTCAGTCAGTTGAGCATCCGACTTTGGTTCAGATCATGATCTCACAGTTCATGGGTTGGGGGCCCCATGTCAGGCTGTGTGCTGACAGCCAGCTCAGAGCCTGGAGCCTGTTTTGGATTCTGTATCGCCTTCTCTCTCTGACTCTCCCCTGCTCGCTCTCTCTCTCTCTCAGAAACAAATAAAACATTAAAAAAATTAAAAAATTGCTGTTTTTCTTACTCTTATTGCTGTTTCTATCTTTTTCTCATATAATTATAGTAGTCTCTTATTTATATATTTAAATTATGTTTTTAAAGTTTATTTATTTTGTGAGAGAGACAGAGTGTAAGCAAGGAAGGGGCAAAGAGAGAGGGAGACACAGAATCTGAAGAAGGCTCCAGGCTCTGAGCTTTCAGCATATAGCCTGATGCAAGGCTGGAACACACAAACCGTGAGATCATGACCTTAGCTGAAGTCGGACACTTAACCAACTGAGCCCACCCAGGCACCCCTCTTTTTTTTTTTTTTCTTAATGTTTATTTATTTTTGAGAGAGAGAGATAGAGTGACAGTGCGAGGCAGGTAGGGGCAGAGAGAGAGAAAGCAGAATCAGAAGGAGGCTCCAGGCTTTGAGCTGCCAGCACAGAGACTGACACAGGGCTGGAACCCAGAACTGTGAGATCATGACCTGAGCCAAAGTCAGATGCTTAACCGACTAAGCCACCCAGGAGCCCCCGGGTTTCTAGGAGACTCTATATTTAAGCACTTCAAGAGCATTTCAGGTCTCTACTCATTTGTGAACTCATGTGGTTAAAGAGTCACATTACGTAGGAGTGTCTTTACTGATTTATTCAAGAATTTTTCTGTGTGTTGTTATAAATATTTATAAAGTAGTAGCCTTCAAGAATTTTTGGCTGGAATGCATTCTAAATTTTATATCATTTTTCTGGCATACATTTATATCTAACCTAAGTAATAGTTTTACAGAACAATTCTTTCTACATGGGATACAATATGATATTTTTTGTTTTATTCTATTTAAAACATTTTTATTTCAAATGCTGGTTGCAACCCATTAAATTGATTCCAACCTACTAATGGCTTGCACTCCACAGTTGGAATCAGGGATCAAGAGAAGTTACACAATGTTCTGGATGCCTTTGCCATCCTGGTTACCAACATGGAATCTTCAGGGAGTGGATGAGTGTTCACATTTGCATCAGGTCAGGCTTCACAACCACAGAGAAGTAAAATCAATGAAGTTTTAAACAGGGAAACATACTTCCTCACTTGACTATCATATTAGTCATAGTAGGATTTTAGTCTTAACCATTCTTAGAGGTAAATAAAGATTGTAAGGCCACATAATTTAAAAATTACATATATATTTTTTCTTTTCTTTTTTTTTTTATTTTTGCATTTTCTACATTATTTGCCACCAAGTCTTATCCTGCATTTCATAGAAATAACTTCCAGGGCTTCTCATGTAGAAATAGTCTTCTGTTGTCCCTTATCAGTATAGTTGGTATTTACCTGTTTCTGTTCTTCCACTAATTCAGACAGGAGCAGAATCAGAGTTTTTGGAGTTTCTTGGAGTGGACCAATAAATAGGAGATAAAAAGAAGGATGAGGAGCAGAGTAGTTCTGGATGAAATGAAGTTGTTGATTTTTTCTGTTCTGGATGAAATGAGGTTGATGATGTCAAAAGGAAGATTATGAAGCTCCCCTCCCACTCCAGATTTATACTTTACTTAGAGTGACACAGATTATATTCACTCTCTTGAGAGCATGCACTGGGGAAGCAACTGAATGAAGAAGCACAAGTTGCCCCTGGGATCCTTGACTGGAACAGGCTAATGAATGTCCTTTGTTGACAATTTTGGGACCAAATTCTGAACATATGGTTAAGGGATGAGGGTCCAGAGAGACTAGTTTGGGTTGGGAGTTGGGAGGAGGAAGGGAGCTCTAGGTGCAGAGAGGAGGAAGGCTATGTGTTCCCCAAGAGTGGGCATAGCTGTACTTGACTATGGATAAAGAGCTGAGGTGGAACCATTTGTGAGCCACAATGGTCCTGAAAAAAAAGTCACATTTTCTAAACATCGCTAGTCAGATTGTAATTAGCCCATTTGTGGACTATTGGCTAAAGATAGTAAGCAGTAATTTTCTTTCTTCTTCTTTTTTTTCTTTTTGCAATACACATGCAGAGATAAAATACAGAGTGGATAAAAGTGGAATGCTCAGATTGAGGTTGGGGTGAGAGTCTTAAATTGGCCTGTGAGTTACTTGTGAGAAAATACTTGTACATTTTCAGTTTAAGGCAGTGAAGAACTTGTTAGGAGGAATACACACACACACACACACACACACACACACACACACACACACACACACACACACACACACACACACATACACATATATACATACCTGGGATATATGTTACCTGGAATGGCTAACCTTTTGCTACCCAGAGGTATCTTCACAGCTGTTAATTTAACCAAATATAACACAGTGAACTACTCCCTCTTGAATGAGATAAGAATTTCATGTCTCTGAATCTCTCTTTCCTATTCTTTAAAATGGATATCATAATGCCCATTAAATAGGCTTGTAATTGTTAAAGACCAGTAGTTTGTATATAGTATATGCCCCACAAATATTTCCCATTTTCTCTTCTCCAGTGATGGAATCACTATAAATGTGTATCTGGCAATGGTTCAGTTATTTCTTTCCAATGTGTTTATAGAGGTGAAAGCAAAAGTAAAAACGTATTCTGCAGCTTTGGGTGCATTTGTCTCTACGTGTATCTATTATCTATGTATATATTATCAATTATATCAATCAGATCTTCATTTTACTTACACATTTCTTTTTCTACTTGTCCTATTTATTACTGAGATACAGGTATTAAAATCTTTTTACTCTGTTGTTACATCTGGCTATTTCACCTTGTGGATATATGTGTCTTGTAGACATATATAGGAAACATTTGCTCTTTGTCCCTGTTCCTGGCACAGAGCTCTTAAAACCCTTGGAATTTCCTGATTGATAGGGATGTCTCTTACCTTGACTTTATCCTAGTAAGGTGACTTAGGGTAAGGACCCTAGCTAGTCTCAGAACATGGCTGGTTATCAGAAAGACCACATGAGTGGAGGACTAGAAACCTTAGCCACATTTACTGTACTCTGGGGAGGGCAGAGGAGGATAGAGATTAAGCACTATTAAAAAGTTGAGCAAGGTTATTTGGGGAGGTTCTGTGTTGGTGAACACATCGAGGTACCAGGAAGATGGTGTGTCAGAAGAGGGCATGGAAACTCTGTCCCTTTCCAGTCCCCCACCCACTAGGACCCTCTTCCATTTGGCTGTTCCTGTGTGTGGTGTCCTGTATAAGAAGCTGGTAATAGTACATACACCACTGGCATATTACTATGGGCAATATTTGGAAGAATGAATGCTAAAATAGTAATGTTTGTTTCTGGATGTTGCAGTTTCTATGAATTTTTTCACTTGTCATATTTGTCTTTGAATTTTTCTATAACATTTGTTATGTATGTAATTTTAGGCAAGAAAGCTATCTTCTTACTCATTACATTTGTATGAATCATGTGTAAACAAATGAGTAAGATCAGATTTCTTATTTGTCAATGTAATCTTATTATTTTATACTTGGACTGTGTTTGTTGCTATTATTGCATTTTTTAAAAGACATTGTCCCCATTGTGCTTGGCTTAGGATTTTTTTGTCAAATTGCACTGTATTATTTTTTTTCTTTCATAGTTTATCATCAAGTTGGTTTTGATATAACACCCAGTGCTTATTCCAACAAGTGCCCTCCTCCATGCCCATCATCCCCTTCCCCTATCCTCCACCCCCATCAGCCCTTAGTTTGATCCCAGTATTCAAGGGTCTCTCATGGTTTGCCTCCCTCCCTCTCCGCAACTATTTTTTCCCCTTCTCTTCCACCATGGTCCTCCGTTAAGTTCCTCCTAATCCTCCTATACGTGCAAACATATGGTCTGTCCTTCTCTGCCTGACTTATTCTGCTCAGCATAACACCGTCTAGTTCCATCCACGTTGCTACACATGGCCAGATTTGATTCTTTCTCATTGCCATGTAGTATTCCATTGTATAGATAAACCACATCTTGTTTTTCTTTTTTTTTTCTTACAAATAGTTTATTGTCAAATAGGTTTCCACATAACACCCAGTGCTCATCCCCACAAGTGCCCTCCTCAATGCCCACCCCTCCTCCCCCCCACATCCACCAGTCCTCAGTTTTTGTCAGCATTCAAGAGTCTCTCATGGTTTGCCTCTCTCCCTTTCCCCCACCATTTCCGCCCTTCTTCTCCCCCTTGTTCCTCAGTTAAGTTCCTCCTAATCCTCCTATACGTGCACACATATGATATTTGTCCTTCTCTGCCTGACTTATTTCGCTCAGCATAACACCCCTCAAGGTCCATCCATGTTGCTACACATGGCCAGATTTCATTGTTTCTCATTGCCATGTAGTATTCCATGGTATAGATAAACCACATCTTCTTTTTTTTTTTTAATGTTTTATTTATTACTAAATAAATAAAGAGAGAGAGAGAGAGAGCGAGCGTGAGCAGGGGAGGGTCAGAGAGAGAGGGAGTCACAGACTGAAACAGGCTCCAGGCTCTGAGCTGGCAGTCAGCACAGAGCCCGACGCGGGGCTCGAACCCACGAACCGTGAGATCATGACCTAAGCGAAAGTCGGACGCTTAACCGACTAAGCCACCCAGGCGCCCCGATAAACCACATCTTCTTGATCCATTCGTCTGTTGATGGACACTTAGGCTCTTTCCGTGTTTTGGCTATTGTTGAGAGGGCTGCTATGAACATTGGGGTACATGTGCTCCTATGCATCAGCATTTCTGTATCCCTGGGGTAAATTCCTAAAACCACATCTTCTTGATCCATTTGTCAGTTGATGGACACTTAGGCTCTTTCCGTGTTTTGGCTATTGTTGAGAGGGCTGCTATGAACATTGGGGTCCATGTGCCCCTATGCATCAGCACTCCTGTATCCCTTGGGAAAATACCTAGCAGTGCTACTGCTGGGTCATAGGAGAGTTCTATTGTTAATTTTTTGAGGAACCTCTGCAGCGTTTTCCAGAGGGGCTGTACCAGTTTACATTCCCACCAACAGTATAGGAGGGCGCCCTTTCTCCACATCCTCGCCAGCATCTAGAGTCCTCTGATTTATTCATTTTAGCCACTCTGACTGGCGTGAGGTGGTATCTCAGTGTGGTTTTGATTTGTATTTCCCTGATGAGGAGGGATGCTGAGCATTGTTTCACGTGTCTGTTGGCCATCTGGATGTCTTCTTTGGAGAAGTGTCTTGTTGGGAGCCATTTCTGAACTCACTAGTGGAGAAAAACTCCTTGTGAGGTTAAGGTAAGTTTGCATGGACTCTTACCATCAGATGGCGACCGATTTCCACCCCCATCAATTGTTTCTGCTTGAGCACCGACCCCAAGGCACCTTGTAGATTTATTGGGAGTGACTTATTTTGGCCTTGATATGCTGATTGCACTTTGTGAAGGAACTTACTGTAGGAACTTCTTTTTTGGTTATGGGAGCAACATTCCGAAAAACCTGTTTTTCTTAATACCTCCCATTAAGCGATAAACAGGCTATTGACCCCTGCTCACAAAGAACTAACTTTTGCCTTTTCTGTGCTATAAACATTATCCTGTTTATATCAGAATGCCACTCCTGGCCTGTTCCCTATACACCTATGCATATCAATGTTCTGGAAAGTTTTACTGATCAAAGAATTTATCATCAGAATGCCACTTTTGTGCCGTCCCCCAAACACTAAATCTAAAATAAAGTTGAGTCTCAGATAGTGCAGAGAGGCCTGGCTGGTGACCAGAAAGAATCTCGTGCCTCTCTCATCCCTCTCTCGCTGACACCGTCTGTCCTTCAGGGACCCCTGGACTGGGTGGAGCCAGACTCCAGCATACTGGCACCTGAACAATGGACCTGAAGGTAATCTCTTTAAACTGTGTCTTTTTCATTGCATTAGTCAAGATGGTTAGGATTCCACCATAGGGTTTCATGAACCCCTCTGCATAAGATAAGTAGGATTAGTTGGTCAATAAGCAAAGAACTGTTTTTGAGAAGTTATGGGCCATAAAGAGTCTAAGGAAAGGAGACTCTTTATAGATATAATACGAAACATGCTTACAAAAAAAGGGGTAAAGGTGTCCCCTCAACAAATTGCTCGATTTTTTCATTTTGTTCAAAAACAGTGTCCCTGGTTCCCCGAGGAAGGAACTGTCAGCATAGATATCTGGAATAAAGTTGGGGATGAAAATCGACAATGTTATATTTCACAAGGACCTCAAAAAAATCCTGGTCAAAATTCTTTCTCTATTGACCATCATAAAGGAGTTGTTAGAGACCTCAAAAGATATTTCAGGAGTCTTCAAGCCCCCCGCCCATGATAACAAGGTGGACTCAGAGGCTGTTCCCAACTCCACCACTACAAAGATTTCAAATTTAACATCAAACAATTGGGCTTTCCCTGTTCAGACTACAGGGACTTTCCCTCCATCTGATCCACTTCCTGCCATGCCACTTTCAAAAGGAGTAGGGCTCAGAGGTGCCGTTAGAGAGGTGGAAAAAGAGGGAGATACAGATTTTGTTCGCTGCTTCCCCATTGCTCTTGGGGGAGAATTTGATGAGGGCCCTTTTTGGGAACCTCTTCCCTATAAGATTGTTAAGGGACTAAAATTTACCTGTACCGAATATGGGCCCTATACACTCACATTGCTAGAGGCCCAAATATCCCGCTGGATGACACTTCATGACTGGATTCAGGTTGCAAAAGCATGCCTGTCAGGAGGCCGATATCTGCTATGGAAAGCAGAATATGATGACCTAGCTAGAAGAAGAGCAGTAATAAATAAAAGGACGAATAGGAGAGACGTTACCCTCGATAAACTTCTGGGCGAGGGTGATTTTTTTTTTTTTTTTACAAATAGTTTATTGTCAAATTAGTTTCCACATAACACCCAGTGCTCATCCCCACAAGTGTCCTCCTCCATGCCCATCCCTCCTCCCCTCCACATCCATCAGTCCTCAGTTTTTGTCAGCATTCAAGAGTCTCTCATGGTTTGCCTCTCTCCCTTTCCCCCACCATTTCCGCCCTTCTTCTCCCCCTTGTTCCTCCATCAGGTTCCTCCTAATCCTCCTATACGTGCAAACATATGATATTTGTCCTTCTCTGCCTGACTTATGTCGCTCAGCATAACACCCTCAAGGTCCATCCACGTTGCTACACATGGCCAGATTTCATTGTTTCTCATTGCCATGTAGTATTCCATGGTATAGATAAACCACATCTTCTTGATCCATTCATCTGTTGATGGACACTTAGGCTCTTTCCAGGTTTTAGCTATTGTGGAGAGTGCTGCTATGAACATGGGGGTACATGTGCTTCTATACATCAGCATTTCTGTATCCCTTGGGTAAATTCCTAGCAGTGCTATTGCTGGGTCATAGGGGAGTTCAATTGTTAGTTTCCTGAGGAACCTCCACACTGTTTTCCACGGGGTGGGCAAGGGTGATTTTCACACTGCTCAAGCTCAAATGTATCTTGACAAGGACACCTTACAGCAGGTCACTGATTGTGCCTATAACGCATGGAGAGCTTTGCCAGTTGGAACAGGCAGGCCTGTTACCTTGGGAGAAATCTGACAACGATCGGATGAAAGGTATGAGGATTTTATATCTATATTCATGCAAGCTGTTAGAAGAGTAATAACTAATGATGAGGCAGCGAACATTCTCATTAGACAACTAGCATTTGAAAATGCCTCTTCTACCTGACAGTCTTTATTGTGGTCCATAAGAAAAACAGGCACCTTAACTGATTATGTCAAACAATGCTCTGATGTAAGTCCTGCCTTTATCCAGGGCGTGGCTATCACACAGGTTTAGAGGGAGAAACATATTCTCAATATGTCAGGTCTTTAGGGGAGTCAGGAGGTACTAAGAGTGAAAAATCTTCCTCAAGGTCCAATTGCTATTCTTGTGAGCAAGTGGGACCTTTCAGTAGGGACTGTCCTACATAAAAAACAATTACCTCTCTGCCAACGCACCTGTTCCTCAGGTGATAAATAATAACAACATGCCCAAGATTATATGCCCTAGGTGTCAAAAGGGCTATCACTGGGACAAAGAGTGTAAATCTAAATTTCACAAAAATGGCCAAACACTAGGGACCAATCTCCAAAAATCTTAGGACCAGGGAAACAGATTGAGAGGCCAGCCCCTGGCTCCGACACTAATTGGGGCAACCTCCCTCAGCCCTCTCAATCCGTTCACCAATTTTAATCAGTCTCTGAGCTCTATAGGGCAACTCCAGGCAGTGCAGGACTGGACCACCGTTCCACCCCCAGCACAATACTAACACCTGATTCACTTCCTATAACTATTCCCACTGGTGTAAAGGGGCCCCTGCCCTCTGGGGTAGTTGGACTAATATTGGGATGGAGCTCCATCTCCCTTCAGGGGATCACTGTAATCCCTGGGGTGTTGACGCTGATTATCAGGGAGAGACCAAGGTGCTGGTCTCTCCTCTTTCTTCCACCAAGCAAATTTTTAAGGATCAGAGAATTGCCCAGTTACTAGTATTGCCTTATTATCACATAGGAAAGGATGCCACTAATGCCCCTAGAGGAGAAGGAGGCTTTGGCTCTAGCGATAAGGCCTTTTGGATACAGGAGATTAAGGCCTCTAGGCCCACTCAAGTATTGCAGATTCAGGGAATTCCTATTCAAGGACCCCTAGATACCGGAGCAGATGTCTCCTGCATTGCAGGAAAAGATTTGTCCTCAGCTTGGCCGATTCAGAATGCTCCTGGTACTCTTGTGGGTATAGGACAGGCTTCTAATGTGGCAAAAGGCTCTCAAATTCTAAAATGGTCAGATGAGGAGCACAATTCAGGAACTTTTTGTCTTTATGTTATTCCTTCCACCCCTTTTTCTTTATGGGGATGACATTTTATCCCAAATGGGAATGTTACTTTACACCCCAGATGACAAGGTCGCTAGTCAGATGTTACAAATGGGGCTTCATCCCAACAAAAGATTGGGCCAGACACAACAGGGTATGATAACTCCCATAAATATAAAACCCAAATTGGGCAAAAAAGAGATTGGCTACCAAATTTGTTGAAGATGCCATTGTTCCTTTTGCTGCTGACCCAATAATCTGGAAGTCAGACGCTCCTGTTTGGGTAGAACAATGGCTCTTAACTTCTGAAAAAATAGCAGCAGCAAGACAACTTACAGAACAACAGCTTAAGGAAGGACATATCGAGCCTTCCAATAGTCCATGGAATACTCCCATTTTTGTTATTAGGAGAAAATCAGGTAAATGGAGATTGTTGCAAGATTTGAGGACTGTTAATGCCATCATGGAAAGTATGGGTTTCCTTACAACCAGGGCTCCCATCACCTGTAGCTGTCCCAGATGGATATCATGTAACCGTAATTGACTTACAGGATTGTTTGCCTTTAGCTTGTCTGCTTGCTCATTATAAAAAATCCTAAGTTCTTGGACTCAGGGCCACACATTTAGAGTTCTGTGTTAACACTGTGGGGTCCTGGCCAGTAATAAAGATTCCCTTAATTCAGCTTCAGTGGTCTTGGTTGGTCTCTGGGTCTCTCGGCATAACATTTTGGAGGTCCCACCGAGATTATGGAGAGCCTAGACCTCCAAATTTCTGTCTTTTTTGCCTGTACCCTCCTTGGCTCCTGAAGGTGTCCTGGGACCCAGGGAAACACTCTTTCCTGCCACCTCAAAAACGGTCCCAGTTAATCTGTGGGAGTCACCTTTCTAAACATCCAGAGGTGAGTCAGTTTATCTTCTAAATTCTAAATGCACATGTGCTTCTGTCTGGGGGATTAAGTGAAAGGCTGGATGCAGCTACTTCCCGCCCCTGGGGCACACTGAGCCCATCGGTTGGGCCCTTCATTAAACCTGTAAACCTATTTTGTTGCCACTTCTGTATCTGTTTTGTCCTGTTGTTATTGTCATTCTTTTTAGTCTTATCTGTAGGAATTCTGTGGGGATGAATGTAATAACGTCTGGTGTGTATGTGAGTGTGAATGTGCGACTTGGTCTGGCTTGCCTGCCGGGGTTCAATTCTGTGCCTCCACGGGTGGGCACCCTAAGGTCCCCAAAGGCCTATGGAGTCTGAGTGGTCCCATCTGTGATTCTGTGGTGAACGGCATACAGTCTATGGTGGCATTGTAATAGCTTCCGATTGTAAGTCACAAAGCTGAGACCGCTATGGCTAAGCATCACCTAAGTTCATTTGAAACACGGCCAGACTGGCATCTGACTAGTCTCCTCAATTAGAGGGGGAACCCCCACCCCTTTGTCTGTCCTTGTGACACTGCCTCAAGGGAACATTATGGAATTGGGACTGTGTGAATAAGGGATTTTTGGAAAACTATAAAATTATGTAAATTAAAATGGCCCACTTTTGATGTAGGGTGGTCTTAACCATTTGCATCTGGTATGTTGTAGCTGGATTCCCAGATTAAACAGGGACACTGGAAGAATGAATGCCTGAATCAGAAAGGGCCCCCCCAAATCCACCAGATTTTGGGAGAAACCTCGAGATGGAGACCTTATTGGTTTGGCTGAGATAAAATCAGACTGAAGAGGATGTTAACTTCTTCTTTTATGGTTATGGGAGAAACATTACATTCCTGAAAAATTCTTAATACCTCCCATTAAGCGATAAACAGGCTATTGACCCCTGCTCACAAAGAACTAACTTTTGCCTTTACTATACTATAAACATTATCCTGTTTATATCAGAATGCCACTTCTGGGCTGTTCCTCATACACCTATGCATATCAATGTTCTGGGCAGTTTTTACTTATCAAAGAATTTATCATCAGAATGCCACTTCTGTACCGTCCCCCAAACACTAAATCATAAAGCTGAATCTCAGCCAGTGTGGAGAGGCCTGGGTGGTGACTAGAAAGAATCTTGTGCTTCTCTCATCCCTCTCATCACCGTCCATCCTTCAGGAACCCATGGACCAACTGGAGCTGGACTCCGGCAGTGTCTGTTTTTGTCTTCTGCCCATTTCTTTACTGGATTATTTGTTTTTCGGGTGTGGAGTTTGGTGAGTTCCTCATAGATTTTTGATGCTAGCCCTTTATCCAATATGTCATCTGCAACTATCTTTTCCCATTCCATCAGTTGCCTACTAGTTTTATTAATTGTTTCCTTTGCCGTGCAGAAGCTTTTTATCTTGATGAGGTCCCAATAGTTCACTTTTGCTCTTGATTTCCTTACATTTGGGGATGTGTCAGGTAAGAAATTGCTGCAGTTGAGGTCAAGGAGGTAGTTTCCTGCTTTCTTCTCTAGGGTTTTGATGGTTTCCTGTCTCACATTCAGGTCCTTTATGCATTTTGAGTTTATTTTTGTGGATGGTGTAAGAAAGTGATCTAGTTTCATTCTTTTGCACGTTACTGTCCAGTTCTCCCAGCACCATCTGTTAAAGAGGCTGTCTTTTTTCCATTGGATACTCTTTCCTGCTTTGTCAAAGATTAGTTGGCCATACATTGTGGGTCCAATGTTCTGAGTTCTCTATTCTATTCCATCGGTCTATGTGTCTGTTTTTATGCCAGTACCATACTGTCTTGATGATGACAGCTTTGTAGTAGAGACTAAAGTCTGGGATGGTGATGCCTCCCGTTTTAGTTTTCTTCTTCAATATTACTTTGGCTATTCGGGGTCTTTTGTGGTTCCATACACATTTTAGGATAGTTTGTTCTAGTTTTGAGAAGCATGCTGGTGCAATTTTGATTGGGATTGTACTGAATGTGTAGATTGGGTAGTAATGACATTTTACCAATATTTATTCTTCTGATCCAAGAGCATGGAATGTTTTTTCATTTCTTTGTGTCTTCTTTAATTTCCTTCATAAGTTTTCCATAGTTTTCATCATACAGATCTCCTATATATTTGGTTAAGTTTATTCCTAGGTACTTTATGTTTTTTTGTGTAATTGTGAATGGGATTAGTTTTTTGATTGCTCTTTCTGTTGCTTCATGGTAGGTGTATAAAAATGCAACCGACTTCTGTACATTGGTTTTGTACCCTGTGGCTTTGCTGAATTCCTGGATCAGTTCTAGTAAGCTTCTGGTGGTGTCTGTTGGGTTTTCCATGTAAAGTATCATGCCATCTGTGAAAAGTGAGAGTCTGACTTCATCTTTGCCAATTCTGATGACTTTTATTTCCTTTTGTTGTCTGATTGTTGATGCTCGGACTACCAGCACTACGTTAAACAACAGTGGTAAGAGTGGACATCCCTGTCGTGTTCCTGATCTCAGGGGGAAAGCTCTCAGTTTTTTCCCATTGAGGATGATATTAGCTGTGGGCTTCTCATTAGTGACTTTTATGATGTTTAAGTAAGTTCCTTCTAATCCGACTTTCTCGAGGGTCTTTATTAAGAAGGGATGCTGTGTTTTGTCAAATGCTTTTTCTGCATCTATCAACAGGATCATATTGTTTTTATCTTTTCTTTTGTTGATGTGATGTATCACATTAATTGATTTGCAAATATTGAACCGGCCCTGTAACCCAGGAATGAATCCCACTTGATCACGGTGGATAATTCTTTTTTATATGCTGTTGAATTCGATTTGTAAGTATCTTGTTGAGGATTTTTGCATCCATATTCATCAAGGATATTGGCCTGTACTTCTCTTCTTATGCTAGGTCTCTGTTTGGTTTGGGAATTAGTGATGCTGGCTTTGTAGAATGAGTCTGGAAGTTTTATTTCCATTTCTATTTTTTGGAGCAGCTCGAGAAGAATGGGTATTAACTTTGATTTAAATGTCTGGCATAATTCCCCAGGGAAGCCATCTGGCCCAGGGCTCTTATTTGTTGGGAGATTTTTTGATAACTGATTCAATTTCTTTACTAGTTATGGGTCTGTTCAGATTTTCTGTCTTTTTTCATGTGAATTTTGGTAGTGCATGTGTGTTTAGGAATTTGTCCATTTCTTCCAGGTAGTCCAGTTTGTTGGCATATAATTTTTCATAGTATTCCCTGATAGTTGCTTGTATTTCTGAGGGATTGGTAGTAATAAGTCCATTTTCATTCATTATTTTGTCTATTTGGATGCTGTCTGTTTTCTTTTTGAGAAGCCTGGCTAGAGGTTTATCAATTTTATTTTTTCAAAAAACCCACTCTTGGTTTCATTGATCTGTTCAACTCTGGTTTTGTTTTGTTTTGTATTTTTTAAAAATTCTATATTGTTTATTTCTGCCCTGATCTTTATTATTTCTCTTCTGCTGGGTTTGGGGTGTTGTTGCTGCTCTGCTTCTAGATCCTTTAGGTGTGCTGTTAGATTTTGTATTTGTGCTTTTCCTAGTTTCTTGAAATAGGCTTGGAGTGCAATGTACTTTCCTCTTAGGACTGTCTTTGCCGTATCCCAAAGAGTTTGGATTGTTGTATTTTCATTTTCATTTGTTTCCATAAATTTTAAAATTTTTTCTCTAATTGCCTCATTGGCCCATTCATTCCTTAGTAGGGTGTTCTTTAACCTCCATGGTTTTGGACGTTTTCCAGACTTTTTCCTGTGGTTGATTTCAAGTTTCACAGCATTGTGACCTGAAAGCGTGCATGATATGATCTCAATTCTTTTATATTTTTTGAGGGCTGCTTTATGTCTCAGTATGTGATCTATCTTGGAGAATGTGCCATGCACTTGAGAACTAAGTGAATTCCATGGCCTCAGGATGTAGGGTTCTAAATATATCTGTCAAATCCATCTGGTACAATGTATCATTCAAGTCCCTTGTTTCTTTAGTGATTTTCTGTCTGGTTGATCTATCCATTGCTGTAAGTGGAGTATTAAAGTCCCCTGCTATTAGCACATTCTTGTCCATAAGATTGTTTCTGTTTGTGATTAACTGCTTTATGTATTTGGGTGCTGCCGTATTTGGTTCGTAGACATTTATAATAGTTACCTCTTCCTGATGGATAGAATCTGTAATTATTATATAATGCCCTTCTTCATCCCTTGTTACTGCTTTTACTTTAAAGTCCAGTTTGTCTGGTATAAGTATGGTTACTCCAGCTTTCTTTTGACTTCCACTAGCATGATAGATATTTCTCCATTCCCATACTTTAAATCTGAAAGTGTCCTCAGGTCTAAAATGAGTCTCTGTAGACAGCAAATAGATGATTTTTTTTTTTTTATCCATTCTGCTACCCTACGTCTTTTGATTGGAACATTTAATCCATTTACATTCAATGTTATTATTGAAAAATATGGGTTTAGAGTCACTGTGTTCTCTGTAGGATTCCTGCTTGTAGTGGAACCTCTGGTACTTTGTGTTTCTTGAAACATTTCTCTCAAAGAATCGCCGTTAGGATTTCTTGTGGCGGTAGTTTAGTGGTGATGAATTCTTTCAATTTTTGTTTATTTGGGAAGACTTTATCTCTCCTCCTATTCTGAGTGACAGGCTTGCTGGACAGAGTATTCTTGGCTGCATATTTTTCCTGTTCATCACATTGAAGATTTCTTGCCATTCCTTTCTGGCCTGCGAAGTTTCAGTAGATAGGTCTACGACTACTCTAATAGGTCTCCCTTTGTATGTTAGGGCCCTTTTATTCTAGCTCTTTTAGAATTTTCTCTTTGTGTTTATATTTTGCCAGTTTCATTATGTTAAGCCACCCAGAAAATCTATTCAAGCTATGTCTAAGGGGAGTTCTCTGTGCCTCTTGGATTTCAATGTCTGTTTCCTTCCCAAGATTGTGGAAGTTCTCAGCTACAATTTGTTCAAGTACCCCTTGAGAGCCTTTCCCTCTCCCTTTCTCTTCTGGAATTCCTATGATACGGATGTTGTTCCATTTGATTGTATCACTCAGTTCTCGAGCTCTCCTTTCGTGCTCCTGGATCAATTTATCTTTTTCCTCGGCTTCCTCTTTTTCCAAAATTGTGCCTTCTAATTCACCTATTCACCTCTGTGCCTCTTCAATCTGTGCATTGGACTCCTCCAGTTTATTATGCACTTCACTAATAGCACTTTTTAATTAATCACAACTATTTTTAAGGCCAATAGTCTTTGTAGCAATAGCTTCTCTGATGTCGTCCATGCCTTTTTCAAGCCCAGCGATTAATTTTATGACTATTGTTCTAAATACTTGTTCAGTTATGTTGCTTATATCTGTTTTGAGCAGTTCTTTAGCTCTCACTTCTTCCTGGAATTTTTTTTGGAGGAGAGTTCTTCCATTTCATCATTTTGGCTAGCTTTCTGTCTCTTGTCAGTTTTAAAAGTTTGTTATGTGCTCTCCACCTGTGAGTACTGCTGTATTAAAGAAGGCTCATTGACTGTCCAGGGCCTTTCTGTTCAAGAAGTATTCTTTTAATGATATCTCTTGGTCTCTTTTGTTGAGACTTTGGTTATTTTATTTCCCTACTTGTAGTGATATTTGGGACTCTCCACCATGTGTACTTTGTCTTGTTTCTTGAGGTAGCCCTGAAAAGGAAAACAGACAGATGAACACACAGGGAACAAAGGCATGGAAACATGCTGACAAATCCAACAAACAAGGAAATGAAAGGGAAAAAGAAAAAAGAAAAAAAAAGAAAAGGAAGAAAAACCAAAAGACAAAAGACAGTCTAAAAGCATAAAACCAGAATTCCCAGCTACAAATAAAAGAGCAAGGTGTATGCAGGGCTGATGGAAGAGCATATACAAAGAGAAATGACAGGGTGGGGAGAAAGCAAAATTGGACAATGATGAGCCAGAGAGACTAAGAGGTTTAATTCAGAGAGAGAAAGAGGAGAATATGGTAGGAGGCGAGGAGAAAGAAACAAGGATAATGTTACCCAAAGAAGCTATATAGTCTGACTTTTCCAGAGAGAGAGAGAACGGAAGGTAATGATGAAGGTGTAGAATATGCATCTAGAGAATGGATTAAATGTGACTGTTTAAGTGAACCAATGACCAGAGTGCCCAGTACAGTGGAGGGGAGGGATAAGAATGAGATAAGGGAAAATATATCTGAATAGAAAGAATTGATCCAGAATTAATCACAGCAATGCATCCATGTTGATTTTGCCCCACGCTCTGGTAAAAAAAAAAAAACCAAAGAAACCCAAAAAAATCTCTCTAGCACAGATGGATATGGTTTGGTGTAGGCAGATCTCACCTCCATTGCAGCCTTCAGGTCTCTCCCTGAGGACCTGCCTTGGTGGTTGTGGGGAAAAAAAATGGCTGTGCCTCAGTCTCTCTGAACCAAGAGTTGCAAATCACTCTTTTGGATCTGATCTCCCTGTGCCACGGGCATAGGCAAGGCGGGCGGTGTTCTATGTCAGAAGCCCCTCATTGTTTCCAGATTGTAGTCCGCACACTTTAATGATACTGCCTGAAATGAAATCCCGCAGGACAGGCCTCTTGCCAGCTGGGGATTGAGCCAGGAGAGCAGTGGAGCAGTCTCCTCGTACCTCCTGGGACCAGGGCACCCAGCCCAAAGAAAGCACTACAGCTAGAAATAGGATCCCTCTCCCTCCAGGGCTGAGGTTTTTCTTTTCTCCAGGGACAGTTCTAAGAGCAGTTTCAGTCACTCCTTATCTTACCCTCGTCTCTCCGCATCTCTCCACAGAGGGGGCTCCTTCCCCTCCATGTCTCCGGGTCCCGGCCCATTTTTATCTTCCCCAGTTTACAATTACACACCTATGAGGCTGTCTTCTTAGTAGACTCTGTCTCTTTTTGTCCCAGCCTCTTGCGGCTCAGTGTCCTATGGCTTCAGGTCTTCTCTGTTTGAGAGATGCGGGTGAGCAAAATGTACGGAGCTCCCTACTTCTCCACCATCTTGCCTCTTGCCCCCAGTAAATTGCACTTTAAATTCATTAGAGATTTTGAATCAGCATCTCCAAGGACTCTTTAAAGTAGTTTTCAGCATGCATGTTTTGGTGGAGGAAATAAACAGGATGGTAAGTGTAAAGATATGTTTGTCCAGGGGCGCCTCGGTGGCTTAGTCGGTTAAGCTTCCGACTTTCGCTTAGGTCATGATCTCGCGGTTTGTGGGTTCGAGCCCCGCGTTGGGCTCTGTGCTGACTGCCAGCTCAGAGCCTGGAGCCTGTTTCAGTCTGTGACTCCCTCTCTATCTGACCCTCCCCTGCTCACGCTGTCTCTCTCTCTCCTAGAAATAAATAAAAAACATTAAAAAATTAAAAAAAAAAAGATATGTTTGTCCAGAGAAAATCAGGACACCAACTTTTGCAGAGCTAGAGAGGCTTGTGAACTCCTCATTGATCTTTAAGTTTATTGTTTTTCTTATAGTTTCCTAGCATAGAAATGTTCCCAATTTTAAATTAGAATAGTATTTTTTATACATTCAGAAACCATGTGTATACATATATAGTTAGTATATGTATACACTTAACTGATCCTATTAGTATGTTTTTGTTCAACTGTAAGGCTCACTAGGGTCATTTGAGGTATAGCTTCCTGGTGAAACAATGTGGAATGTCAAAGGTGAGTACTGGGATGTTTTCAGGCCAAACTTCATCAGTCAAAAATGTGGGAAGGATTCATTTTATGCATCATTAAGTTGGTGCAATCCCATGTACCATGATTTGCCTGAAAGAAACAGGTTTATAATCACTTTCTCTAGATCTTTCCATTTCTCTGTCTGTCTCTTCTTATTCATCTATCTGGTATCTATCTATACTTATATACCATATGTCTCAATTACCACTGGTAAACATTCTATTTTTTTTATATCCACCATTTTTCAGTACTGATATCACCCGTTTGCAAAGCATTTGTCTCATAAACCCAGGGCAATGCACCTTTTTTCTATCATGATCTCTGTAACCTGGCAAGGCACCATAGTAATCTGTACTTGATGGGAGTTGATTTTATGTGTATGTATCTACTTATTATTTTTTGGAGAGAGAGAGAGAGAGAGAGAGAGAGAACCCAAGCATGAATGACAGAGAGGGGCAAAGGGAGAAAGAGAATCCCAAGCAGGCTGTACACTCCAAGAGGAGTCTGATATTTGATTGTGGAGCCTGATGTATGGGGCTCAATCCCATGATGATGAGATCATGACGAGCTGAAACCAAGAGTTCGATGCTTAAAGGACTGAACCAAACAGGTGCCCTGATAGTACGCATTTAAACTTCACAGTAACCTTATGATATAGCATTCCTGTTACAACCACTTCATATTAGGAACCTGGAGCACAGAGATGACATAACTTGCCTAAGGTCATTGAGCTAGTAGATCACAAAGATGTGAGTTGATTCCAGAGAAACTGTTTCAAGGTCTATACACTTAATGCCTGTGCATTACTGAAACATGAATCACACTTCTGTTGACAATGAAAGAGGGAAAGCAAAGTATGTTTTGATAAATCCTTCAGCTATTTGTAACTTTACCCATGGTTTTCAAATTATATTAAAATAGTCATGCATTAAAGCCCTCTCTGCTGAGGACAGAGATGAAAAATAGGGGGTAAACAGACAAATTTAAAGAAAATCAGGAGAAAGGGCTATTAAAGGACTATTTTCTGGGAGAAATCCAATTGACTTTTAAATAATGCCTAGTTCCTTAGGAGAGAGATTTGGAAAATCTAAGTAGGGCATAACCACAACCTCCATATATTTTGCATCTTATCAAGCACTAAAACCTAAAGCAAAGGCATTTTAAGATTTAGCTTTTGAGTGCAAAAGCCTTGGAATATGGAGACTTTATGACACATCAAAGTATAGCTCAAAAGCTGTCAACTTCTGATCTAATAGGGGGAAATCTCCTCCAAAATATGGGCTTAAAAAATGAGGAAATAAGTGCTGTGAACTGGGAGACCCTGAAATATTTAAAAACAATTTCATCAATTTAAAAACAATAGCAGCAATTTTCAGGAGAAACTTCCCATAGTTTAGCTTCCCAGCTGTATATTTCAGTGGAGCGGAGAGAATTACCTCATCAAAACCTGATTATCAAGTTACAGAAGAAAATGCATATGACTTTGTTTGCTTAGTATTGGTAGACACTGTCTGATTCTGTCATATTGCAACATTGATCCTCAGATCCAATTTCTGTGACATTTATGGGAAGATTGGGCAATAGTATGAAGTCAGTGATGAAAAACCATTCGGCAATAACAACGTTCACCATACTGGGTTTGACAAATGACCCACAACTAGAGATTCTGGTTTTTATCTTTCTGTTTCTCACATATATGTTAAGTGTCATTGGGAATCTGGCCATAATTTCTCTCATCTTGGTGGATTCTCATTTAAAAACAGCTATGTATCTTTTTCTTCAAAATTTTTCCTTCTTAGAAATCTCATTCACAACTGCCTGTGTCCCCACATACCTGTACATGATATCAAGTGGGGTCAAAACCATCACCATCAAGGGCTGCTTCAGCCAAATCTTTTTTATTGTTCTCTTTGGAGCTACAGAATTTTTCCTCTTGGCTGTGATGTCCTACGACCGCTATGTGGCCATCTGCAAACCCCTGCATTACGTGACCATCATGAACAGCAGAGTCTGTTGGAATCTCATCCTCTCTTGTTGGGTATCTGGCTTATTGATTATCCTTCCACCCCTTGGTTTGAGCCTCCATCTGGAATTCTGTGACTCTGTTATAGACCATTTTGTCTGTGATGCTTCTCCAATACTGAAGAATTCATGTTCAGATACATGGTCCATAGAGCAGCTGGTCATAGTCTGTGCTGTGTTGACCTTCATAATGACACTCGTGTGTATAGTTCTGTCCTACATATACATCATTAGGACAATTCTAAGATTACCTTCTGCCCAGCAAAGGACAAAAGCCTTTTCCACCTGTTCTTCTCACATGATTGTTGTTTCCATCATCTATGGCAGCTGCATTTTTATGTTTATCAAACCTTCAGCTAAGGATGAAGTGACCATTAATAAGGCAGTTTCTCTGCTCACGACATCTGTTGCCCCTTTGTTGAACCCCTTCATTTATACCCTGAGAAATAAACAAGTAAGGCAGTCTTTCCATGACATCCTTAAAAGACTTGCATTTCTCTCAAAGAAATATTCGCTTCTCAACTTGGGAATTTAAATTGAAGTGGAAAACAATTTATTATATACTGAGATGATACCATATATTACAAACTATCGATTTATCATATAGGTGGATATTAAGTGATGGGAGTTGTGCAGTTCTCATTATATTGAGGAACAATAAATAAAATTGAGAAGATAATCTAAGGAAAAATTGTGATGGGCACAGCATTACGCAGATGCACATTATGCAGATTTTTCTACTCTGGAATGTCTATATCTTCCTAATCTACATTTCAATCAACTCTTTTTAAATGTTATTTGTTTGTTTGTTTATAAAGCATGAGCAGGAGAAGGGCAGAGAGAGAGGGAGAGAGAATCTGAAGCAGGTTTGGGGCAGTCAGCAGAGCCTGACTCATGGCTTGATCCCATGAACTGAGAGGTCATGACCTGGGTTGAAATCAAGAGTTGGACGCATAACCAACTGAGACACCCAGGCACCCCTCAACTCTTTTTAGTCTTGTCATGTATACCTTAGTCATTAGTCTTGTGTGTTGAATCTATTCCATTCTTGTCACTGCTTTTCCCTCCTTGCAACAGTGCTTCTTTCAAAGTATTTTCTCTTTTCAAGGGCATAAAAACATTGATTTTTAGGAAACACAAGCTCCCTTCACATTCAACTCTACTTTGTTAAAGCTGCCTCACCATAAACATGTGGATTTGAAGAAAATTGTAATAATCATCCTTGTCTCTTGTAATCTGAACTTATGAAACCATGTGTAAAAAATCATGAACATAGACACGAATGTAACCAAATAGTCTGTAATGATAACTGATAGGCTTTGTTTTCTGAGTAATTATTCCAAAAGCAGCTACTGATGCAGGCCAGGTAAAACACAGAAATCATTGACTTGAAGTCATCAGATTTTGCTTAAACAATGAGGACCAGAGGGGCTGAGATTATGAAAAGGGTAGAATGGAGGAAGGATGAACTAATTGGACAGCCACTGAAGGGGTCGGGGACAGTGTGGAGAGGTCCTGGGGCAGCCGCTTTCTTATTCCTTTATGTCCCCCACCTCCCTCCCTCATGGCCTGTTTCTAAAATAATCTTTTCTGTCAGATAAACATCAAACTTTTTATTTGTTATTAAAATTTTTTGTGTTATTTTAAAATAATGAGTGAGTTGGAGAATATATGAATTGACTTTATGTGTTGAATAAGTATTTATACTTGTCTCAAAATATTTAAAGCAGATATTTAAAGCAAAGTATTCAAAGCAGTAATTCCTAGATTGGATTTACCATGTATGTGAATTCACTAAATCATGTGTAAACAGTTTTAAAGTTTAACAAACTAAAAAGATTTTTTAAATGTTTTTATTTCTTAGGGAGAGAGAGACAAAGAGAGGGAGAGGGAGAGAGAGAGAGAGAGAGAGAGATCAGGGGAGGATCAGAGAGAGACGGAGACACAGAATCTGAAACAGGCTCCAGGCTCTGAGCTGGCTGTCAGCAGAGCCCGACATACGGCTTGAACCCACAAACCGTGAGATCATGACCTGAGCTGAAGTTGGATGCTTAACTGACTGAGCCACCCAGGTCCCCCTAACATTTTTTAAAAGTGTTTATTTATTTTTGAGAGAGAGAGAGAGAGAGAGAGAGATCAGGGGAGGATCAGAGAGAGACGGAGACACAGAATCTGAAACAGGCTCCAGGCTCTGAGCTGGCTGTCAGCAGAGCCCGACATACGGCTTGAACCCACAAACCGTGAGATCATGACCTGAGCTGAAGTTGGATGCTTAACTGACTGAGCCACCCAGGTCCCCCTAACATTTTTTAAAAGTGTTTATTTATTTTTGAGAGAGAGAGCGAGAGCGAGAGAGTGAGACAGGAGAAGGGACACAGAATCTGAAGCAGGTATTAGGCTCTGAGCTGTCAGCACAGCGCCCAACGCGGGCACGAACTCGTGAATGAGATCATTACCTTAGCCAAAGTCAGACGATTAACTGAGAAACACCCAGGTGCCCCCATAATTATTTTTTAGTTTAATTTATTTGTCAAGGTAGTTAACATACAGTGTGTACAATGTGCTCTTGGTTTCAGGGGTAGATTCCTGTGATTCCTCACTTACATACAACACCCAGTGGTCATCCCAACAAGTGCTCCCCTCAATGCTCATCACCTATTTTCCCCTCACCCCAGGATTCCCCCATGAACCTTCAGTTTGTTCTCTTTATGGTTTGACTTCCTCTCTGTTTTGTACTATTTTCCTCTTCCCTTTCTCCATGGTCTTCTGTTAAGTTTTTCAAGTTCTACATGAGTAAAAATATATGGTATCTTTTTCTGACTTATTTACATATCATAATACACTTGAGTTCCATCTATGTTGAGGCAAATGGCAGGATTTCATTCTCATTGCCATGTAGTATTCCATTGTAAATATAACCACATCTTCTTTATCCATTCATCAGTTGGTGCACATTTGGGCTCTTCCATAATTTGGTTATGGTTGAAAGTGCCACTGTAAACATTTGGGTGCATGTGGCCCTGTGAATCAGCACTTCTGTATCTTTTGGATCAATTCCTAGCAGTGCTATTGCTGGATCATAAGGGAGTTCTATTGTTAACTTTTTGAGGAACCTCCACACTGTTTTCCAGAGCAGCTGTACCACTTTGCATTCCCACCAACAGTGCAAGAGGGTTCCCGTTTCGCCCCATCCTCACCAACATCTGTTGTTTCCTGAGTTATTAATTTTAGCCGCTCAGACTGGTGTGAGGTGGTATCTCACTGTGGTTTTGATTTGTATTTCCCTGATGATAAGTGACGCTAAGCATCTTTTCATTAGTCTGTTGGCCTTCTAGATGTCTTTTTTGGAAAAGTGTCTATTCATGTCCTCTGCCCATTCCTTCACTGGATTATTTGCTTTTTGGGTGTTGAGTTTGTAAATTCTTTAAGATTTTGGATATTAACCCATTATCCGATATGTCATTTTCAAATATCTTTTCCCATTCCGTTGGTTGCCTTTCAGTGTTGTTGACTGTTTCCTTTGCAGTGCAGAAGCTTTTTATCTTGATGAGGCCCCAGTAGTTCATTTTTCCTTTTAATTCCCTTGCCTTTGCAGACGCGTCAAGCAAGAAACTGCTATGGCTGAGGTCAACGAGGTAGTTGCCTGTTTTCTTCTCTAGGGTTTTGATGGTTTCACGCCTCACCTTTAAGTCTTTCATCCAGTTTGAGTTTATTTTTGTGTGTGGTGTAAGAAAGTGGCCTAGTCTCATTCTTCTGCATGTTGTTGTCCAGCTCTCCCAGCACATTTGCTAAAGATTGTCTTTTTTCCATTGGATACTCTTTCCCACTTTGTCAAAGGTTAGCCGGCCATACATTTGTGGGTCCAATTCTGGGTTCAATAGAGAATTCTATTCCATTGGTCCATGTCTCTGTTCTTATGCCAAGACCATACTGTCTTGACAATTGCAGCTTTGTCATAGAGGCTAAAGTCCGGGATTGTGACTTTAGCTTCCCCCTTTGGTTTTCTTTTTCAGCATTACTTTGGCTATTCAGGATCTTTTGTGGCTCCACACAAATTTTAGGATTGTTTGTTCTAGCTCTGAGAAGAATGTGGTGCAATTTTGATTGGGATTGCATGGAATGTGTAGATTGCTTTAGGTAGTACTGACAATTTAATAATATTTGTTCTTCCAATCCTTGAGCATGGAATGTTTTTCCATTTGTGTCTTCTTCAATGTCTTTCCTAGGCTTTCAATACTTTTCAGCGTACAGATCTTTTACATCTTTGGTTAGATTTATTCGTAGGTATTTCATGGTTCTTGGTGCCATTGTAAATGGGACCGATTTCTTGATTTCTCTTTCTGTTGTTTCATTATTGGTGTATAGAAATGCAACCAATTTCTGAACATTGATTTTGTGCCCTGTGACTTTGCTGAACGCATGGATCAGTTCCAGCAGTTTTTGGTGGAGTCTTTCAGATTTTTCATGTAGACCATCATATTGTCTGCGAAAAGTGAAAGTTTGGATTCTTCTTTGCCAATTCTGATGCCTTTTATATAATTTTCTTGTCTGATTGCTGACGCTAGGAATTCCAACCCTATGGTAAACAACAGTGGTAAACAACAGTGGACATCCCTATAGTGTTTCTGATCTCAGGGGGGAAGCTCTTAGATTTTAATCCTTTGAGGATGATATTAGCTGTGGGCTTTTCTGATGTTTAGGTATGTTCCTTCTATCTCGACTTTCTTGAGGGCCTTTATTAAGAAACGATGCTGTATTTTGTCAAATGCTTTTTCTGCATCAATTGACAGGATCATATGGATCTTATCCTTTCTTCTATTAATGCGATGTATCATGTTTATTGATATGTGAATATTGAACCAGCCCTGCAAGCCCAGGAATGAATCCCACTTGATCACGGTGAATAATTATTTTTATATGCTGTTGAATTCGATTTGCTCATATCTTGGTGAGAATTTTTGCATCCATGTTCATCAGGGATATTAGCCTGTGATATTCCTTTTTAGTGGGGTGGGTCTCTGGTTTGGGAACCAAGGTAATGTTGGCTTCATGGAATGAGTCTGGAAGCTTTCCTTCTGTTTTTAATTTTTGGAACAGCTTGTGGAAGATTGGTATGAACTCTGCTTTAAGTGTCTGGTAGAATTCCTCTACAAAGTCATCTGGCCCAGGACTCTTTTCTTGAGAGATTTTTTGACAACTGATTCAAATTTACTATTTCTTCCCATTTGAATTTTGGTAGTGTGTGGGTGTCTAGGAATTTGTCCATTTCTTCCAGGTTGTCCAGTTTGTTGGCATATGATTTTTCATAGCATTCTCTGATGGTTGTTTGTATTTTTGTGATGCTGGATGTGATCTCTCCTCTCTCATTCGTGATTTTATCTATTTGGGTTCCTTCTCTCTCTCTCTCTCTCTCTCTCTCTCTTTTTTTTTTTACCAGAAGTCTGGCTAGGTGTTTATCAATTTTGTTAATTTTTTCAAAAACTAGCTCTTAGATTCATTGATATGTTCTTCTGTTTTTTTACTTTTTGATTCTTTATTGTTTATTTCTTCTCTAACCTTTATTATTTCTCTTCTTCTGGCCTTGAGGTTTCTTTGCTCCTATGGGTCTAGATCTTTTAGGTGTGCAGTTAGGTTTTATATTTGAGATTTTTCTTGTTTCTTGAGATAGTCCTAGACTGCAATGTATTTTCCTCTTAGGACTGCCTTTGCTGCATCCCAAAGGGTTTTGACTGTCGTGTTTTCATTTCAATTTGTTTCCTCATATTTTTAAATTTCTTCTTTAATTGCCTGGTTGACCCAATCATTCTTTAATAGGATGTTCTTTAACCTCCATTCATTTAGAGGTTTTCCAAACTTTTTCCTGTGATTGATTTCACGTTTCATAGCATAATGACTTGAAAATGTGCATGATATGATCTCAGTTCTTTTATATTTATTGAGGGCTGTTTTGGTACCCAGAATGTGATCCAGCTTAGAGACTGTTTCAAGTACACTCAAGAAGAACATGTATTGTGCTGCATTTGGATGAAAAGTTTTGAATATATGTGTGAAGTTCATCTAGTTCAGTGTATCTATTCAGGCCATTGTTTCTTTATTGATTTTCTGCCCAGATGATCTGTCCATTGCTGTAAGTGGAGTATCCAGGTCCCCTGCAATTACTGCATTCTTCTCAGTAAGATTGTTTATGTTTGTGATTAATTATTTTATATATTTGGGAGTTACAAGTTGGGGGCATAAACATTTATAATTGTTAGTTCTTATGCATAGACCCCATAATTATGATACGATGTCCTTTTTCATCTCTTAGTACAGCCTTTAGTTGAAAATCTAGTTTGTCTGATAGTAGTTTGGCTACTCCAGCTTTCTTTTTGACTTCCAGTAGCATGACAGATGGTTCTCCATCCCTTCACCTTCAATATGAAGGTGATGAAGGTGTCCTCCTATCTAAAATGGGTCTCTTATAGACAGCAAATAGATGGCTCTTTTTTTTTTTTAAACCATTCTGATACCCTATGTCTTTTGATTGGAGCATTTATTCCAGTTACATTCAGTATCATTATTGAAAGATATGGATTTAGTGTCGTTGTGCTATCTGTAGGCTTCATGCTTGTGGTAATGTCTCTTGTCCTTTATAGTCTTTGCAACATTCCACTCACAGAGTCCCCCTTAGGATCTCTTATAGGGCTGGTTTAGTCGTGATGAACTCCTTCAGTTTTTGTCTGGGAAAACCTTCATCATTCCTCCTATTCTGAATGACAGCCTTGTTGGACAAAGGCATCTTGGCTGCATATTTTTCCTATTCAGCGCATTCAGTATTTCCTGCCACTCCCTTTTGGCCTGGGCAGTTTCAGTGGACAGGTCTGCTACTACCTTATGTGACTACCCTTTGTAGGTTAATGCCTGTTTGTCCCTTGCTGCTTCCAGAATTCTCTCTTTATTTTTGTATTTTGCTAGTGTTGGTATGATATGCCATGGAGAAGTCCTATTCTTGTTAAATCTGAAGGGAGTTCTCTGTGCCTCATGGATTTGGATGTCTACTTCCTTCTCCAAATTAGGGAGGTTCTCAGCTATAATTTGTTCAAGTTAAACTTCTATCATTTTCTCTCTCTCTTCTTCTTATGGAACTCTTATGATACAGATTACATTTCTTTGAATCACTTAGTTCTCTAATTTTCCCCTCAGGGTCTAGTATTTTCTTATCTCTCTCTTTCCAAGCTTCATCATTCTCCATATTTTATCTTCTATTTCACTTATTCTCCCCACTGCTTCTTCCATCCTTGCTGTCACAGTATCTAGTTTATTTTGCATCTCATTTATAGGATTCCTTAATTTGTTATCATTATTTCTTAGTTTCTTGATCTCTGCTGCAATAGATTCGGTGCTGTCTTCTATGCTTTTTTTCAAGCCTAGCTATTAATCTTATGACTATTATCCTAAATTCTTGCTCATATATATTGTTTATATCTGTTTTGAGCAATCCTCTAGCTGTCATATCCTCCTGAAATTTCTTTTGAGGAGAATTCTTCTGTTTCGTGACTCTGGCTAGTTTTCTGTCCCTTATGTGTTTTGATAGCTTATTATGTGTCCTGCATCTACAAGCACCACTATATTAAAAGGAAGTCATACACTGTCCAGGGCCTGGCCCTTCAGGAGGTGGTTTTGGAGTGTGTTGCATGCTCTCTGTTGTTGTTGTGATCTGGTTGCTTTATCTTCCTTATAGTGGTGGTTTGGGCCTACTTTATTCATTGAAGTAATCCTGGAAAAAATTTTAGAAAAAGGATGGTGGTGGAGGAAGTCTTATCCCATACAAAGAGAGAGAGGAAAAAGAAGAGAAAAAAATTGATTATGCAGAGAATCAGAGAAACTATACGGCTTAATCCAGAGAGAGAGAGAGGAAAAGAAAGAAGATGGTGATATAGAAGAAATGTAAAAAGGATATATTAAAAATGTCTGCTTAGGGGCACCTGAGTGGCTCATTCAGTTAAGTGTCTGACTTTGGCTCAGGTCATGATCTCACGATTTGTGGGTTCGAACCCTGAGTCATGCTCTGTGCTGACAGCTAGCTCAGATCCTGAAGCCTGTTTCAGATTCTTTGTCTCCCTCTCTCTCTGACCCTCCCCTGCTTGCGCTGTCTCTCTCCCTCTCAAAAATAAACAAAATATTTAAAAAATTTTGCTTAAACAAATCAACAACCAGAATAACCAGAACAGAGAAGGGAAGAAACAAGAGGGAAAAAAAGGAAGAAGAATAACAAAATATGTATGTACATAAATATATATATAATAAAAATTGATGAAGAATCAAATCAGAGAATGCAAAATCCACTGAACTGCTATCTTATGGTGCCTTGGAACAGGTAGCTGTGCTGTTCTGGAGGAGGGGCTTTCTGGTTTGGTTAGTGTCAATCTTCCTCTGTTAGATATGCAGTTACGAGGCACTGAGGGTCATGGTTGTGTGCAGGCACTGTGGGCTCGCTGGCAGTCTGTTCCCTGAATCCCTACCTTGTTGGCAATGGGGAGAAAAGTGGCCACACCCCAGTCTTTCCTCTCTGGACCAGGTGTCTCAAATCACTCGGTTCAGGCCATCTTCACATGGGTATGAGTGGTCTAGTTTGTCCCACTTCACAGTCTTCTGTGCCTCCCAGGCACTTGTCTGGCATTCAAACCCTGAATACTTAAAAGATCCCACTCTATATGCCTGGTTCTGGGGTAGAGCCACTCTGCCAGCCAGCCTACAAAGGGCCTCTGGCTGGTAGGGACCTGCAGGGTCTTTTGTCCTTGGCGACTATATGCCTTTTCCCCATAAATTCAGGGGAAAGAATTCCCCTCTCCAACTGAGCCTCTGAGCTCGCTACTGAGTCCAGGGCTCGCTCTCTTCCTTCTCAGGTGTGTGAACAATGTGCCAGGTCCCAGTCTAGAGAAAGCCCTGCAACCTAGATTGAGTTAGAAATTGGTTCTTTCTGTTTTTTCTTTTCCCCAGCCAGTGGGTTTTCTCTTGTCCAAATACAGTCCTACACTTTCACAGCCTTTCTTTCTCTTCCTTTTGTCTCTTCACAGAAGGTGATCCCTCCCCTCTGTGCCTAGCCACTCATTTTGTCTCTCCCAGTTCACAATCACACACACCTTTGGCCTGCAATGTTGCCCCCATCGGCCCCTGGAGATGTTTCTGTCACTCTATAGCCTGGATCCTGGAATTCCAAGTCTTTTGGCATTAATACTTCTGTGTTTGAAGGATGAGGGAATTTCAGGTCACCCTACTTCTCCTCCATGTTGACTCCTCTGTGTGTAAAACATTTTGTATATGTGGGTATAGAACTTTTATGGGGGAAGTATATAAAACTATAATCCAGAGTTTTCTTTCATTTTTAAAGTATGTTTATTCATTTTTGAGAGAGAGAGAAAGTGTGAGTGAGAGAGGGCAAGAGAGAAAGGAGACACAGAGTCTGAAGCAAGCTCCAGACTCTGAGCTGTCAGCACAGTTACCAGGCACTGAGGGTCATGGTTGTGTGTAGGCAGGTTCTGCCTCCACTGTGGGCCTGCTGGCCCTGAATTGGGGCTCAGACTCACAGACCATGAGTTCATGACCAAAGTCAGAGGCTTAACTGAACCACCCACGTGTCTCCTAGAAGGAGATTCCATATTTAAGCACTTCAAGAGCATTTAAAGTCTCTACTGATTTGTGAACTCATGTGGTTAGAGTCACATTATGTAGGGGTGTCTTTACTGACTCATTCAAGATTTTCTGTATGTTGTTATAAACATTTATAAAGCAGTAGCTTTCAAACATTTTTTTGACCATAAGGCATTCTACATTTTATATCATTTTCTGGCATACATCTATACCTAACCTAGTAAAAGTTTTACAGAACACTTGTTACTTACTGCATGGGATACAATGTGATATATTTTGTTTTATTCTATTTAAAAAAATTTTTATTTCAGGGGCGCCTGGGTGGCTCAGTTGGTTAAGTGTCCGACTTCAGCTCATGATCTCACGGTTTGTGGGTTTGAGCCCCGCGTCAGGTTCTGTGCTGACTGCTCAGAGCCTGGAGCCAGTTTCAGATTCTGTGTCTCCCTCTCTCTCTCTGCTCCTCCCCGTTCGCACTCTGTATCTCTCTCTCTCAAAAATAAACATTAAAAATTTTTAAAAATTATTTCAAATGGTAGTTGCAACCCATTAAATTGATTCCATAACCCATTAATGGCTTGCACTCCATAGGTGGAATCAGCGATCAAGAGAAGTTACACAATGTTCTGGATTCCTTTTCTCTTCTAGTTACCAACCTGCAGTCTTCAGAGAGTGGTTGAGTGTTCACATCTGCATCAGGTTCAGGCTTCACAACCACAGAGAAGTAAAATCAACAAAGTTATAAACAGGGAACATACTTCCTCACTTGACTATCATATTGGTCATAGTGGGGCTTAACTCCTCTTAGAATAAAGAATTGTGAGGCCACATAATTTAAAAATAATATAATTATGTATATTAATGTATATTACTAAAATAAATAATATAAGGGTTTGTTTTTTGTTTTGTTTTGTTTTTTTTTTTTGCATTTTTTACATTATCTGCTGCCAAGTCCTACCTTACATTTCATAGAAATAACAAAAACTTCCAGGGCTTCTCATGTAGAAGTAGTCTTCTGTTGTCAGTTTAGTTATCTTATCAGTTTAGTGGGTATTTACCTGTTTCTATTCCACTAATTCAGACAGGAGCAGAATCAGAGTTTTTGGATAGTCTGTCTTCTTAAAGTGGACCAATAAATAGGAGATAAAAAGAAGGATGAGGAGCACAGTAGTTCTGGATGAAATGAGGTTATTAATTTTTTCTGTTCTGGATGAAATGAGGTTGATGATGTCAGAAGGCAGATTATAAACTCTCCATCCTACCCCAGATATATACTTTACTCAGAGTGACACAGGTTATATTCGTTCTCTTGAGAGGTGGGAAAGCAACTGAATGAAGAAGCATAAGTTGCCCCTGGGATCCTTGACTGGAACAGGCTAATGAATGTCTTTTGTTGACAATTTTGGGACCAAATTCTGAACATATGGTTAAGGGATGAGGGTTCAGAGAGGCTATCTTGGGGGGAGGGGAGGGGAGGGGTTGGCAGGAGCAAGGGAGTTCTAGCTGCAGAGAGGAGGAAGACTATGGAATCATGCAAATGTGTTCCCCAAAAGTGGGCATAGCTGCACTTGACCACAGATAAATAGCTTAGCTAGAACCATTTGCAGGCCATGACATTCCTGAAAAAGGTCACATTTTCTAAACATCACTAACCTGGTTATATTTAGCTCATTTGTAGACTATTGGCTAAATATAGTAAGCAGTAATTTTCTCCTCCTCTTCCTCCTCCTTTTCCTCCCGCCCCTCAAGGTCCCCTCATCCTCCTCTTCCTTCTTTGCAATATACATGCAGAAATAAAATACAGAATGGATAAAAGTGGAAAGCTCAGGTTGAGGTGGGACCCTTATATTGGCCTGTGAGTCACTTCTGAGAAAACACTTGCAAATTTTCAGCTTAAGGTAGTGAAGAACTTGTTAGATATGTGTATATTACTTGGAATCACTAACCTTTTGCTACCCAAAGGTGCCTTCACAGCAGCTCATTTATCAGGTTAGTCATTTATTTATCAATAGAATACAAGCGCCAGAAAAATCATGTTAGCCTTGGGAAAAAGGTGCCACAATTAGACACAAAGATACCCACTACACAGATGTCTTAGGGTTTCCCCATATATAGTTTCATGTAATTTTCACAACAGTGGTGAGGACCAAAGATGGAATATAGTCTAACCAAATGTTACACAGTGATCAACTCCATCGTGAATGACACAAGAAATTTCATGTCTCTGAATTTCTCTTCCCTATTCTATAAAACGGAGATCATAACACCCATTAAATAGACTTATAATTGTTGAAGACCAGTAGCTAGTATATAGTACATGCCCCACAAATATTTCCCATTTTCTCTTCTTCAGTGATGAATCACGAAACAAGTATCTCTGGAAATGGTTCAGTTGTTTCTTTCCAATGTGTTTATAGAGATGAAGCTTTTGGGTGCTTTTTTCTATATGTATCTATTACCTATGTATGCATTATCAATTATATTGATCAAATCTTCATTTTACTTACTCATTTCTTTTTCTGCTTGTTCTATTAATTACTTAGATACAGATATTAAAATCTTTTTACTCTGTTGTTGCATCTGGCTATTTCACCTCGTGGATATATGTGCCTTGTAGATATATATAAGAATTATATATATCTTTGTCCCTTTTGCTAACACAGAGCTCCCAAAACTCTTGGAATTTCCTGCTTGATAGGCATGTCTTTTTATCTTGAATTTATCCCTGTAAGGCTACAGGGTGAGGACCTTGGCTGGTTATCAGAAAGACCACATGAGTAGAGGACTGGACACCCTAGCCCCATTTACTATTCTCTGGGGAAAGCAGGGAGGATGGAGATTAAGCACTATTAAAAAGTTGAGCAAAGTTATTTGGGGAGGTTCTGTGTGGTGAACACATGGAGGTGCCAGGAGGATGATGTGTCAGGAAAGGGCATGGAAACTCTGTCCCTTCCCGATCCTCCACCCACCACGAATCTCTTCCATTTGGCTGTTCCTGTGTGGTATCCTGTATAAGAAACTGGTAATAGTACATACATCATTTGCATATTACTATGGGCAATATTTGTAAGGACGAACACTAAAATGGTAATGTTTATTTCTGGATGTTGCAGTTTCTATGAATTTTTTCACTTGTCATATCTGTCTTTGAACTTTTCTAGAACATTTGTTATGTATGTAATTTTAGACAAGAAGGCTATCTTCTTACTCATTACATTTGTATGAATCATGTGTAAACAAATAAGTAAGAACAGATTTCTTATTTGTCAATATAATCTTATTATCTTATGCTTGAACTGTGTTTGTTGCTATTATTGCTTTATTTTCTCTCTAAAGACATTATCCCCAATGCGCTTGGCTTACGATTTTTTTTGTTAAATTAAATTGTACTTTACATTCATTAGAGACTTTGAGTCAGGGGCTCCAAGGACTTTTTAAAGTAGTTTTCAGCATGTGTGTTTGGGTGGAGGAAATAAACAGGGTGGTAAGTGTAAAAACATGTTTGTCCAGAGAAAATCAGATCATCTACTTTGGCAGAGCAAGAGAGGCTTCTGAACTCCTCATTGATCTTTATTTTTATTTTTTAAAAGTGATATTAAAAATTATTTTTTAACATTTATTCATTTTTGAGAGACAGAGACAGAGTGTGAGAGAGGGAGGAGGAGAGAGAGGGAGACACAAAATCTGAAGCTGACTCCAGGCTCTGAGCTTCAGCACAGAGCCAGACACGGGGCTCGAACTCACAAACCATGAAATCATGACCTAAGCTGAAGTCCGACGCCCAACTGACTGAGCCATGCAGGCACCCCTTATAATTTTCCTTCCAGTCCCCTAGCATAAAAAAAGTGTATTTGGCAATGGTTCAGTTGTTTCTTTCCAATGCGTTTATAGAGATGAAAGCAAAAATAAAAATGAATCTGCAGTTTTTGGGTGCATTTTTTTCTACATGTATCTATTATCTATGTATATATTGTCAATTATATCGTTCAAATCTTCATTTTATTCACTTCTTTTTCTGCTTGTTCTATTAAATGTTTCCCAGTTTTAAATTAGAGTAGTAATTTTTACAAATTGGGAAATGTATATACATACGTGGTTAGTATAGGTTATTGGTGGGACTAGGGACTAGAAATACACTTAGTTGATCCTATTAGTATGTTTTCATTCACCAGGGTCATTAGAGGTATAGCTTCCTGAAGAAACAATGAAGAATGTCAAAAGTGAGTACTGGGACCTCCCCAGATCAACAAACCTTCACCAGATCAAAATATGGGCAAGATTCATCATATGTATCATTAACTTGGTGCAATCCCATGTACAGTGATTGACTGACAGACAGAAACAAATTTCTAGTCTTTCTATCTAGACCTCTCCATTTCTTGTCTGTTTCTGTCTCTCATTCATCTATCTGGTATCTATCTGTATATTTATATTCCATATGTCTCAGTTACCACTGTTAAACATTCTATTTTTTTATATCCACCATTTTTCAGTACTGATATTTCTTGTTTGCAAACCATCTGTCTCATAAACCCAGGGTAATGCCCCTTTATCTATCGTAGTATCTATAACCTGGCAAGGTACCATAGTAATCTGTACTTGATGGGAGTTGATTTTATTTATGTATTTATGCATTTATGTATGTATGTATGTATGTATTATAATTTGAGAGAGAGAGGGAGAGAGAGGGAGAAAAAGAGAGATAAAAAAAATTCTAGACCACGAGG
Source organism: Proteles cristata cristata (assembly GCA_017311185.1). Lineage (NCBI taxonomy): Eukaryota > Metazoa > Chordata > Mammalia > Carnivora > Hyaenidae > Proteles > Proteles cristata. The sequence continues at coordinate 756,328 of JAESUZ010005040.1, forward strand.
GGAAAATAGAGAACTAAGTGATTCAATGAAACATAATAATATCTGTATCATAGGAGTTCCAGAAGAAGAAGAAGAGAGTTAGGGGTGGAAGGGTGTACTTGTGTACCTGAACAAATCGTAGCTGAGAAATTCCCCTGTCTGGAGAAGAAAACAGTCATTGTAATCCAGGAGGCACAGAGAATTCCCTTCAGATGTAAGAGGAATCCATTTGCACAACATATCATTGTGAAATTGGCAATACAAAGATAAAGAGAATTCTGAAAGCAGTTAGGGACAAACAGGCCTTAACCTACAAGAGTAGACATATAAGGATAGTAGCAAACTTATCTACCAAAACCTGGCAGACAAGAAGGGAGTGGCAGGAAATATTCAATGTGCTGAGTAGGAAAGTGTACAGCCAAGAATCCTTTATCCAGCAAGACTGTCATTCAGAATGGATGGAGAAATGAAGGTTTTCCCAGACAAAAACTGAAGGAGTTTATCACCACTAAACCAGCCCTACAAGAGATCCTAAGGGGGACTCTGTGAGTGAAATGTTGCAAAGACTACAAAGGACCAGAGACATTACCACAAGCATGAAGCCTACAGACAACACAATGACACTAAATCCATATCTTTCAATAATAACACTGAATGTAATTGGAATAAATGCTCCAATCAAAAGACATAGGGTATCAGAATGGTTAAAAAAAAAAAACAACACAAGACCCATCTATTTGCTGTCCATAAGAGACCCATTTTAGATAGGAAAACACCTTCATATTGAAAATGAGGGGATGGAGAACCATCTATCATGGTACTGGAAGTCAGAAGAAAGCTGAAGTAGCCATACTTCTATCATAAAAACTAGATTTTTAAACTAAAGGCTGTAATAAGAGATGAAACAGGGTATTATATTATTATATTATTTATTTATTTATTTATATTTAATTTATTATTTTTTAAATTTACATAGAAGTCAGCATATAGTGCAATAATGATTTCAGGAGTAGATTCCTTACTGCCCCTTACCCATTTAGCCCATCCCCCCTCCCACAACCCCTCCAGTAACCCTGTTTGTTCTCCATATTAAGAGTCTCTTATGTTTTTGTCCTCCTCTCTTTTCATATTATATTTGCTTCCCTTCCCTTATATTCATCTGTTTTGTGATTTAAAATCCTCAGATGAGTGAAGTCATATGATATTTGTTTTTCTCTGACTGACTAATTTCACTTAACATAATGCCCTGTATTTCCAGTCACGTAGTTGCAAATGGCAAGATTTCATTTCTTTTTTAATGCTGAGTAATATTCCATTGTAAATATATATACAATGAAGTATATCTATACCTATCTATATCTATCTATATCTATCTATCTGTCTATCTATCTACCTATATCTGTATATATACCACATCTTTATCCATTCATCCCTCAATGGACATTTGGGCTCTTTCCATACTTTGGCTATTGTTGATAGTGCTGCTATAAACATTGGGGTGCATGTGTCCCTTTGAATAGCATACCTGTATCTCTTGGATAAATACATAGTAGTGCAATTGTTGGGTTATAGGGTAGTTCTATTTTTGATTTTTTGAGGTATCGCCATACTGTTTTCCAGAGTAATGGCACCATTTTGCACTTCCACCAGCAGTGTAAAAGAGATCCTTTCTCCACATCCTTGCCAACATCGGTTGTTGCCTGAGTTGTTATTCTTAGCCACTCTGACTGGTGTGTAGTGATATGGCAGTGTGGTTTTGATTTGTATTTCCCTGATGATGAGTGACACTGAACATCTTTTCATGAGTCTGTTGGCCATCTGGATGTCTTCTTTGGAGAAGTCTGTTCATGTTTTCTGCCCATTTCTTCACCGGATTATTTGTTTTTTGGGTGTTGAGTTTGAGAAGTTCTTTATAGGTTTTGAATATTGACCCTTTATCTGATAGGTCATTTTCAAATATCTTCTCCCATTCTGTTGGTTGCCTTTTCGTTTTGGTGATTGTTTCCTTTGCTGTGCAGAAGGTTTTGATTTTGATGAGATCCCACTAGTTCATTTTTGCTTTTGTTTCCTTTGCCTCCAGAGAAGTGTTGAGTAAGAAATTGCTGTGGCCAAGGTAAAAGAGATTCTTGCCTGATTTCTCCTTGATGATTTTGATGGCTTCCTATCTTACATTTAGGTCTTTCATCCATTTTGGATTTATTTTTGTGTATGGTGTAAGAAAGTGGTTCAGGTTCATTTTCCTGCATGCTGCTGTCTAGTTTTCCCAGCACCACTTGCTGAAGAGAGTGTCTTTATTCCATTGGATATTCTTTCCTGCTTTGTCAAAGATTATTTGGCCATATGTTTGAGTGTCCATTTCTGGGTTCTCTTTTCTGTTCCATAGATCTGAGAGTCTGTTTTTGTGCCAGTACCATACTGTCTTGATGATTACAGATTTGTAATACAGCTTGGTGACTGGGCATTATATTGTTATTATGGGGTCTATCCATCAAAAAAAGCTAACAATTATCAGTTTATGCACCCAGCTTGAAAGCACCCAAATATATAAATCATTTAATCACAAACATAAGCAATCTTATTGATAAGAATGCAGTAATTTCAGGGGAATTTAATACTCCATTTACAGCAATGGGCATATCACCTGGGCAGAAAATCAGTAAAGAAACAATGGCCCTGCATGATACACTGGACCAGATGGACTTGACAGATATATTCAAAGCGTTACATCTAAAAGCAACAAAATACACATTCTTCTCGAGTGCACATGGAACATTCTCCAAGTTGGATCACATACTGGGTCACAAAACATACCTCAATAAATATAAAAGAATTGAGATCATACCATGCACACTTTCAAATCACAATACTATGAAGTTGAAATCAACCACAGGAGAATGTTTAGAAACCTCCAAAAATACAGAGGTTAAAGAATATCCTACTAAAGAATGAATGGGTCAGCAAGTCAGTTAGAGAAGAAATTAAAGATATATGGAAACAAATGAAAATGAAAATAAACAATCCAAACTCTTTGGGATGCAGCAAAGGCAGTTCTAAGAGGAAAAGACATTGCATTCCAGAAAATCTCAAGACTAGAAAGAGCCCAAATAAAGAAATCTAACAGCACACCTAAAGGAACTAGAAGCAGATCAGCAAGAACATCCAAAACCCAGCAGAAGAAGAGAAATAATAAAGATTAGGGCAGAAATAAACAATATAGAATCAAAACAAAACAAAACAAAACAAAAAAACAGCTGAGCAGATCAGTGAAACCAAGAGTTGTTTTTTTGAAAAAATAAACAAAATTGATAAACCTCTAGCCAGGCTTCTCAAAAAGAAAAGAGAGAGCACCCAAATAGACAAAATCATGAAAGAAAATGGATTTATTACAATCAATCCCTCAGAAATACAAGCAATTGTCAGGGAATACTATGAAAAATTATATGCTAACAAACTGGACAACCTAGAAGACATGGATAAATTCCTAAATGCACACACACTTGTAAAATTCAAACAGGAAGAGATAGAAAATCTGAATAGGCCCATAACTAGTGACAAAATTGAATTAGTTATCAAAAATCTCCCAGCAAATAATAGCCCTGGACCAGATGACTTCTCAGAAAATTCTACTACATACTTAAAACAGAGTTAACATTCTTCTCAAGCTGTTCCAAAAAATAGAAATGGAAGGAAAACGTCCAGATTCATTCTATGAAGCCAGCATCACTTTGAATCCCAAACCAGAAATCCAGGAAAAAAATAAAAAGAGAGAGAGAGAACTACAGGCGAATATCCCTGATGAATATGGTGATCCTGTCAATAGATGCAGTAAAAGCATTTGACAAGATACAGCATTCTTTTTTTAATAAAAACCCTCAAGAAAGTTGGGATATAAGGAATTTACTTAAACATCATAAAAGCCATTTATGAAAAGCTCACAGCTAATGTCATCCTCAATGGGGGAAAAACAGAGCTTTCCCCTGAGATCAGGAACATGACAGAGATGTCCACTCTCAACACTGTTACTTAACATAGTGCTGGAAGTCCCAGCATCAGCAATCAGACAACAAAAGGAAATAAAAACATCAGAATTGGCAAAGATAAAGTCAGACTCACTTTTTCCAGATGGCATGATACTCTATATGGAAAACCCAACAGACTTGGGTTTTCCATGAAATTCATGAATTTCATGGAATTCAGCAAAGTCACAGAATACAATATCAATGTACAGAAATTGATTGCATTTTTATACACAAATAATGAAGCAACAGAAATAGAAAGCAGGAAACTGATCCCATTCACAATTACATCAAAACCCATAAAATACCTAGTAATAAATCTAACCAAAGATGTATAAGATCTGTATGCTGAAAACTATAGAAAACTTATGAAGGAAATTGACGAAGACCCAAAGAAACGGAAAAATATTTCATGCTCAAGGATTGGAAGATTAATATTGTTAAAATGTCAATACCACCCAAAGCAATCTACACATTCAATGCAATCCCAATCAACATTGCACCAGCATTCTTCTCAAAACTAGAACAAATTATCTTAAAATTTGTATGGAACCAGAAAAGACTCTGAATAGACAAAAGTAATATTGAAGAAGAAAACCAAAATGAGAAGCATTCCAATCCCAGACATTGGCTTCTACTACAAAGCTGTAATCATCAAGACAGTATGGTACTAGACAAAAATAGACACATAGACCAATGGAATAGTATAGAAAACCCAGAATTGGACCCACTAATTTAGTTGCATGTCCAACTAATCTTTGACAAAGCAGGAAAGAATATCCAATGGAAAAAAGACAATCTCCTTAATAGATGGTGCTGGGAGAACTGGAGAAGAATGAACATGCAGAAGAATGAGACTAGGTCACTTTCTTACACCATACACAAAAATAAACTCAAAATGGATGAAGGACCTGAATGTGAGGCATGAAACCATCAAAACCCAAGAGGAGAAAGCAGGAAACAACCTCCTTGACCTCATCCACAGTAATTTCTTGCCCACCACAACTCTAAAGGCAAGGGAGTCAAGAGGAAAAATGAACTACTGGGACCTCGTCAAGATTAAAAACGTCCTCACTGGAAAGGAAATAATCAACAAAACTAAATGGCAACTGATGGAATGGAAAAAGATATTTGCAAATGACATATCAGATCAAGGTATAGTATCCAAAATCTATAAGGAACTCCCCAAACTCCACACCTGAAAAACAAATAATCCAGTGAAGAAATGGGCAGAAGTGAAGACATGGTCCCAGTGAAGACATGAACAGACACTTTTCCAAAGAGGACATCCAGATGGCCAACAGACACATGAAATGATGCTTAGCGTCACTCCTCATCAGGGAAATACAAGTCAAAACCACACTGAGATACCACCTCATGCCAGTCAGAGTGGCTAAAATGAACAAATCAGGAGACTATAGACGCTGGCGAGGATGTGGAGAAATGGGCACCCTCCTATACTCTGGGTGGGACTGTAAACTTGTGCAGCCCCTCTGGAAAACAGTGTGGAGGTTCTTCAAAAAATTAACAATAGAACTCTACTATGACCAAGCAATAGCACTGCTAGGAATTTACCCAAAGGATACAGGAGTGCTGATGCATAGGGGCACATGTACCCCAATGTTCATAGTAGCACTACAACAATAGCCAAATCATGGAAAGAGCCTAAATGTCCATCAAGTGATGAATGGATCAAGAAGATGTGGTTTACGTATATAATGGAATACTACCCGGCAATGAGAAATAATGAAATCTGGCCATTTGTAGCAACGTGGATGAAACTCAAGGGTATTATGGGAAGTGAAATAAGTCAGGCAGAGAAGGACAGATGTCATATGTTTTCACTCATATGTGGATCAGGAGAAAGTTAACATAGGACCATAGGGGAGGGAATGGTGAAAAAATAGTTAAGCAGAGGGAGAGAGACAAACCATAAGAGACTCTTAAATATTGAAAACAAACTGTGGGTTATGGGGGTAGGGGATAAGGGAAAAGTGGTGATAGGGTATGGAGGAGGGCATCTGTTGGGATGAGCATTGGGTGATATATGGAAACCAACTAGAGAATAAACTCTATTAAAACAAAACTAAACACAGGAAAAAGTTTGGAAAACCTCTAAATGAATGGAGGTTAAAGAACATCCTATTAAAGAATGATTGGGTCAACCAGGCAATTAAAGAAGAAATTTAAAAATATGAGGAAACAAAGTGAAATGAAAACATGACAGTCAAAACCCTTTGGGATGCAGCAAAGGCAGTCCTAAGAGGAAAATACATTGCAGTCTAGGACTATCTCAAGAAACAAGAAAAATCTCAAATATAAAACCTAACTGCACACCTAAAAGATCTAGACCCATAAGAGCAAAGAAACCTCAAGGCCAGAAGAAGAGAAATAATAAAGGTTAGAGAAGAAATAAACAATAAAGAATCAAAAAGTAAAAAAACAGAAGAACATATCAATGAATCTAAGAGCTAGTTTTTGAAAAAATTAACAAAATTGATAAACCCCTAGCCAGACTTCTGGTAAAAAAAAGAGAGAGAGAGAGAGAGAAGGAACCCAAATAGATAAAATCACGAATGAGAGAGGAGAGATCACATCCAGCATCACAAAAATACAAACAACCATCAGAGAATGCTATGAAAAATCATATGCCAACAAACTGGACAACCTGGAAGAAATGGACAAATTCCTAGACACCCACACACTACCAAAATTCAAATGGGAAGAAATAGTAAATTTGAATCAGTTGTCAAAAAATCTCTCAAGAAAAGAGTCCTGGGCCAGATGACTTTGTAGAGGAATTCTACCAGACACTTAAAGCAGAGTTCATACCAATCTTCCACAAGCTGTTCCAAAAATTAAAAACAGAAGGAAAGCTTCCAGACTCATTCCATGAAGCCAACATTACCTTGGTTCCCAAACCAGAGACCCACCCCACTAAAAAGGAATATCACAGGCTAATATCCCTGATGAACATGGATGCAAAAATTCTCACCAAGATATGAGCAAATCGAATTCAACAGCATATAAAAATAATTATTCACCGTGATCAAGTGGGATTCATTCCTGGGCTTGCAGGGCTGGTTCAATATTCACATATCAATAAACATGATACATCGCATTAATAGAAGAAAGGATAAGATCCATATGATCCTGTCAATTGATGCAGAAAAAGCATTTGACAAAATACAGCATCGTTTCTTAATAAAGGCCCTCAAGAAAGTCGAGATAGAAGGAACATACCTAAACATCAGAAAAGCCCACAGCTAATATCATCCTCAAAGGATTAAAATCTAAGAGCTTCCCCCCTGAGATCAGAAACACTATAGGGATGTCCACTGTTGTTTACCACTGTTGTTTACCATAGGGTTGGAATTCCTAGCGTCAGCAATCAGACAAGAAAATTATATAAAAGGCATCAGAATTGGCAAAGAAGAATCCAAACTTTCACTTTTCGCAGACAATATGATGGTCTACATGAAAAATCTGAAAGACTCCACCAAAAACTGCTGGAACTGATCCATGCGTTCAGCAAAGTCACAGGGCACAAAATCAATGTTCAGAAATTGGTTGCATTTCTATACACCAATAATGAAACAACAGAAAGAGAAATCAAGAAATCGGTCCCATTTACAATGGCACCAAGAACCATGAAATACCTACGAATAAATCTAACCAAAGATGTAAAAGATCTGTACGCTGAAAAGTATTGAAAGCCTAGGAAAGACATTGAAGAAGACACAAATGGAAAAACATTCCATGCTCAAGGATTGGAAGAACAAATATTATTAAATTGTCAGTACTACCTAAAGCAATCTACACATTCCATGCAATCCCAATCAAAATTGCACCACATTCTTCTCAGAGCTAGAACAAACAATCCTAAAATTTGTGTGGAGCCACAAAAGATCCTGAATAGCCAAAGTAATGCTGAAAAAGAAAACCCAAGGGGGAAGCTAAAGTCACAATCCCGGACTTTAGCCTCTATGACAAAGCTGCAATTGTCAAGACAGTATGGTCTTGGCATAAGAACAGAGACATGGACCAATGGAATAGAATTCTCTATTGAACCCAGAATTGGACCCACAAATGTATGGCCGGCTAACCTTTGACAAAGTGGGAAAGAGTATCCAATGGAAAAAAGACAATCTTTAGCAAATGTGCTGGGAGAGCTGGACAACAACATGCAGAAGAATGAGACTAGGCCACTTTCTTACACCACACACAAAAATAAACTCAAACTGGATGAAAGACTTAAAGGTGAGGCGTGAAACCATCAAAACCCTAGAGAAGAAAACAGGCAACTACCTCGTTGACCTCAGCCATAGCAGTTTCTTGCTTGACGCGTCTGCAAAGGCAAGGGAATTAAAAGGAAAAATGAACTACTGGGGCCTCATCAAGATAAAAAGCTTCTGCACTGCAAAGGAAACAGTCAACAACACTGAAAGGCAACCAACGGAATGGGAAAAGATATTTGAAAATGACATATCGGATAATGGGTTAATATCCAAAATCTTAAAGAATTTACAAACTCAACACCCAAAAAACAAATAGTCCAGTGAAGGAATGGGCAGAGGACATGAATAGACACTTTTCCAAAAAAGACATCCAGAAGGCCAACAGACTAATGAAAAGATGCTTAGCGTCACTCATCATCAGGGAAATACAAATCAAAACCACAGTGAGATACCACCTCACACCAGTCTGAGCGGCTAAAATTAATAACTCAGGAAACAACAGATGTTGGTGAGGATGTGGCAAAACGGGAACCCTCTTGCACTGTTGGTGGGAATGCAAAGTGGTACAGCTGCTCTGGAAAACAGTGTGGAGGTTCCTCAAAAAAATTAAAAGTAGAACTACCCTATGATCAAGAAATTGCACTACTAGATGTTTATTGAAAGGATACAGGTGTGCTATTTCAAAGGGGCCCAGGCACCCCAATGTTTATAGAAGTGCTATCGAGAACAGCCAAAGTACAAGAGCCCAAATGCCTATTGACTGATGAATGGATAAAGAAGACATGGTGTGTGTATTCATACACACACACACACTGGAATATTATTTGTCAATCATAAAAATATGAAATCTTGCCGTTTGAAACAACATGGTTGGAACTAGAGTGTATTATGCTAAGTGAAATAAATCAGTCAGAGAGGGACAAATACGATTTCACTCATATGTGGAATTTAAGAAAGAAAACATCAACATAGGGGAATTGAGGCAAAAATAAGATAAAAACAGAGAGGGAGACAAACCATAAGAGACTTTTAAATACAGAGAACAAAGTGAGGGTTGCTGGAGGGGTGTTGGGTGGGGTATGGGTTAAAAGGATGATGGGCATTAAGAATGGCATTTTTTTCTTAAATACTTTATTGTCAAGTTGGTTTCCATATAACACCCAGTGCTCATCCCAACAAGTGCTCTCCTCCAGGCCTATCACCCCCATTCCCCTCTCCCCCACCCCCATCAGCCCTCAGTTTGTTCTCAGCATTCAAGAGTTTCTCATGGTTTGCCTCACTCCCTCCCCTCAACTGTTTTTCCCCTTCTTCTCCCGCATCGTCCTCCGTTAACATCCTCCTAATCCAACTATGTGTGCAAACATATGGTATTTGTCCTTCTCTGCCTGACTTCTTTCGCTCAGCGTAACACCCTCTAGTTCCATCCATGTTGCTACACATGGTCACGTTTCATTCTTTCTCATTGCCATGTAGTATTCCATGGTATAAATATACCACATCTCAAGTTCTCAAGTGCGCATGGCACATTCTCCAAGACAGATCACATACTGGGACATAAAGCAGCCTTCAATAAATATAAAAGAATTGAGATTATACCGTGTACACTTTCAGATCACAATGCTATGAAACTTAAAATCAATCACAGGAAGAAGTCTGGAAAACCTCCAAAAACATGGAGATTAAAGAACCCAGTACTAAAGAACAGATGGGCCAATCACGCAATTAGAGAAGAAGTTTAAAAATATATAGAAACAAATGAACATGAAAATACAGCAAACCAAACTGTATGGGATGTGGCAAAGGCAGTCCTAAGAGGAAAGTACATTGCACTCCAGGCCTACTTCAAGAAATTAGAAAAAGTGCAAGTACAAAATCTAACAGTGCACCTAAAGGAACTAGAGGGAGAGCAACAGGAGCACCCCAAACCCAGCAGGAGAAGAGAAATAATAAAAATCAGGGCAGAAATAAACAACATAGAAATAAAAAAAAAACCCAAACAAACAGTTGAACAGATCAACAAAACCAAGAGTTGGTTTTTTGAAAAAATAAACAAAATTGACAAACCTCTAGCCAGGCTTCTCAAAAAGAAAAGAGAGAGCACTCAAATAGATAAAACCATGAATGAAAAAGGACTTATTACAACCAGCCCCTCAGAAATACAAGCAATTATCAAGAAATACTAAGAAACATTATATGCCAACAAACTAGACAACTTAGAAGAAATGGACGAATTCCTAAACACACACTGACTACCAAAAATCACACAGAAAGAGATAGAAAATCTGAACAGACCTGTAACTAGTGAGGAAATCGAATCAGTTATCAAAAATGGGCCAAATGGCTTCCCTGGGGAATTCTACCAGACATTTAAAACAGAAGTAATACCCATTCTTCTCAAGCTATTCGAAAATGTAGAAATCGAAGGAAAACTTCTGGACTCATTTTATGAAGCCAGTATCACTTTGATTCCCCAGCCAGAGACCCAGCAAAAAAAGAGAACCAAAGGCCAATATCCTTGATGAATACGGATGCAGAAATCCTCAACAAAATACGTGCAAATCAAATCCAACGGCACATAAAAAGAATTATCTACCATGATCAAGTGGGATTCACTCCTGGGTAACTGGGCTGGTTCAATATTCGCAAGTCAATCAAGGTGATACATCACATTAACAAAAGAAAAGATAAAAACCATATGATCCTGTCGATAGATGCAGAAAAAGCATTTGACAAGATACAGCATCCCTTCTTAATAAAGACCCTCGAGAGAAAGTTGGAATAGAAGGAACTTACTTAAACATCATAAAAGGCATCTGTGAGAAGCCCTCAGCTAACATCCACAGTGGGGAAAAACTGAGAGCTTTCCCCCTGAGATCAGGAACACGACAGGGATGTCCACTCTCACCACTGTTGTTTAACATAGTGCTGGAGGTCTTAGCATCACCCATCAGGCAACAAAAGGAAATCAAAGGCATCAGAATTGGCAAAGAAGAAGTCAAACTTTCACTTTTCACAGACGACATGATACTGTACATAGAAAACCCGACGGACTCCACCATAAGCCTACTAGAACTGATCCATGAATTCAGCAATGTTGCAGGATACAAAATCAACGTACAGAAATTGGTTACATTTTTATACACCAAGAATGAAGCAACAGAAAGAGAAATCAGGAAACTGATCCCATTCACAATTGCACAAAAACCCCCCCAAAATATAAAATACCTAGGAATAAACTTAACCAAAGATATAGGAGATCTATATGATGAAAACTATAGAAAACTTATGAAGAAAATTGAAGAAGACCCAAAGAAATGGAAAAATATTCCATGCTCATGGATTGGAAGAACAAATATTGTTAAAATGTCATTACTACCCAAAGCAATCTACACATTCAGTTCAGTCCCAATCAAAATTGCGCCAGCATTCTTCTCAAAACTAGAAGAAACTATCCTAAAATTTGTATGGAACCACAAAAGACCCAGAATAGCCAAAGTAATATTGAAGAAGAAAACGAAAATGGGAGGCATCACCATCCCAACTGTAGCCTCTACCACAAAGCTGTAATCATCAAGACAGTATGGTTCTGGCATAAAAACAGACACGTGGACCAATGGAATAGAATAGAGAAGTCAGGATTGGACCCACAAAAGTATGGCCAACTAATCTTTGATAAAGCGGGAAAGAGCATCCAATGGAAAAAAGACAGCCTCTTTAACAGATGGTTCTGGGAGAACTAGACAGCAACATGCAGAAGAATGAAACTAGATCATTTTTTCACACCATGCACAAAAATGAACTCAAAATGGATAAAGGACCTGAATGTGAGACAGGAAACCATCAAAATCCTAGAAGAGAAAGCAGGAAAAAACCTCATTGACCTCAACTGCAGCAATTTCTTACCTGAAACATCCCCAAAGGCAAGGGAATCAAGAGCAAAAATGAACTACTGGGACTTCATCAAGATAAAAAGCTCCTAATGGCAAAGGAAACAATCCATAAAACTAATAGGCAACCGACGGAATGAGAAAAGATAGTTGCAAATGACATATCAGATAAAGTGCTGGTATCCAAAATCTATAAGCAACTCATCAAACTTCACACCGGAAAAACAAATAATCCAGTGAAGAAATGGGCAGAAGACATGAACAGACACTTCTCCAAAGAGGACATCCAGATGGGCAACTGATACATTAAACGATGCTCAGCATCCCTCATCATCAGGGAAATACAAGTCAAAACCACACTGAGATATCACCTCACGCCAATCAGAGTGGCTAAAATGAGCAAATCAGAGGACTCTAGATGCTAGTGAGGATGAGGATAAATGGGCACCCTCCTACACTGTTGGTGGGAAGGTAAACTGGTGGAGCCACTCTGGAAAACAGTGTGGAGTTTCCTCAAAAAATTAACAATAGAACTCCCCTATGACCCAGCAATAGCACTGCTAGGAATTTACCCAAGGGATACAGGAGTGCTGATGTATAGGGGCACATGTACCCCAGTGTTCATAGCAGCACTCTCAACGATAGCCAAATCACGGAAAGAGCCTAAGTGTCCATCAACAGATGAATGGATCAAGAAGATGTGGTTTATCTATACCATGGAATACCACATGGCAATGAGAAACAATGAAATCTGGCCATGTGTAGCAACATGGGTGGACCTTGAGGGTGATATGCTGAGCAAAATAAGTCAGGCAGAGAAGGACAAATATCATATGTTTGCACGTATAGGAGGATTAGGAGGAATTTAATGGAGGACCGTGGGGGAGAAGAAGGGGGAAATAGTTGGGGAGAGGGAGGGAGAGGCAAACCATGAGAGACTCTTGAATGTTGAGAACAAAGTGAGGACTGATGAGTATGGGGGGAGGAGAAGGGGGGTGATGGGCATGGAGGAGAACACTTGTGGGGATGAGCACTGGGTGTTATATGGAAACCAACTTGACAATAAACTATTTAAAAAAATAAAAGTATTAGAGAACATAAAAAACAGTCCCCTGTTATTAGCACATTCTTATCCATAAGATTGTTTCTGTTTGTGATTAATTTTTTAAAATATTTAGGTGCTCCTATATTTGGTGCGTAGACATTTATAATTGTTAGTTCCTCCTGATGGATAGACATTATAATTATTATATAATGCCCTTCTTCATCCCTTGTTACTGTCTTTACTTTAAAGTCCAGTTTGTCTGATATAAGTATAGCTACTCCAGCTTTCTTTTGACTTCCAGTAGCATGATAGATATCTCTTTATCCCCTTACTTTCAATCTGAAGGTGTCCTCCAGTCTAAAATGAGTTTCTTGTAGACAGCAAAAAGATGGATTTTGTTTTTTTATCCATTCTGCTACCCTATGTTTTTTGATTGGAGCATTCAGTCCTTTTACATTCAGTGTTATTTTTTAAATATATGGGTTTAGAGTCCTTTGTGAGATTCATGCTTGTGGTGGTGTCTCTGGTATCTTGCATAAGGATAGTATTTGTGATGAGCATTTGGTGTTATATGTAAGTGATGAGTCACTAAATTCTACTCCTGAACCCAACACTACTACACTATATGTTAAACCTGACTTTAAGTTTAAAAAAAAACAAAAAAAGACAGTAAAATGCCTGGTTTATTTTATTTTGTTTATTATAAGTTATTTTTAATGTTTATTTATTTTTGAAGGAGAGAGAAACAGAACATGAGCAGGGGAGGGACCAAGAGAGAGGGAGACACAGTTCCAAAATAAGCACCCTGTTCTGAGCTGTCAGCACAGAGCCCAGTGTGGGACTGGAACTCACAAAACATGAGATCATGACCTGAGTCAAAGTCAGATGCATAACGAATGAGCCACCCAAGCGCCCTTATTTAATTTAATTTAGTTTAAATTTTATTTACTTATTTTTTGAGAGAAATAAAGAGTAAGTGGGGGAGGGGCAGAGAGAGGAGGAGACAGAAACCCCAGCAGGCTCCATGCTGTCAGCACAGAGCCCTTTGCGGGGTTTGAACCCATGGACTACGAGATCATGACCTAAAATAGAGTATGACACTCAGGTGAGTGAGCCACACAGGCCCCCCAAAAAACCCTGGTTTCTTAAGGTGTAAATTTTTCTTACAGATCCAATTTAACCATACTTAGAAATATCCATCCTTCTCTATTATAGGAAATGTGTTATTTCCTGTTTTTCCACCCTTTCTCTTTACCTTTAAGTCTTATTTTATAGGTTTATTTTGGCATCTGTACTTATCTTTTGTTGTCTGTATACCTATTTTTCTATCTAATCTAATATCTTTATTATTTTCATTTGTCTATCTAGTCTCTTTATTGTTTTTTTTTCTTTATGAGAAAACACATCAGATCTGATCTAGCTCACTATTTTTGGTTTTGTTTTGGTTTTGATCTAGCTCACCAGGTATTTATCCTCATTGTTTTATTATTTATTTTATTCATTATGTTTGTCAACAGTATTTTCAGCCAGTTTTTAAAATAATGTTTTGTCCTTGATTTTGCCAGTATCACTCATATCTTTTTGAGAAATTATACTTATTTAAAATTTTTACAATTTAAATTTCTGTTCTATTAATTCTTCTTTGCATCATAAGTTGTGTGGTGTATAATCTTGCCCCTCTCTGCCAGTGGACATGTTCCTAACATGGTGGTGATTTTGGCTTCTGAACTCTTTACATATGTATATACTTTAGCTCTACTATCTAGTGATGTATAGGAATAGAAGCTTAAGTCCTGGTTTGTGACCTTCTGGATAAATTTAAAGATGACAAAGAAGACCCTTAGCCTGGATAGCCCAGGGCATTATAGAACTGTTCTTACCTAACCTGCCATCTTAACAAATACTCTTTTTTTTTTCTTTTGAATTCTATTTTAACTCTGCAAGAGGCAGCATTGGGAGAATACTACCTATTTAGATTTGTAATCTGTAGTCTATAACCTCTGGGGCATAGGAAGAGAAAATAGAGGAACCAATGCTGAAGTGTGGCAGGTCGGCCCTCATTTGTTTTTATTATTTCCTTGCTCTAGCTCCGCTCTAATGTTATCCTGAAAATACTGGTAACTAAAACTGTTTCTTTTGATTCTTGTGTCCAGTGGTGACAGGAGGGATAAAACCCTCTAACATCTACATTTAGAAATCGAACATTCCAAAGTTTCAGTTGCAGAATCAGTAAACATATTCCTTTGCTTATCTATAACTTGGATTACATTCCAAGTATGTGCTAGCATAAAGCCAGCTTAATGAACAGTTTCAGAAGAGCATGACTTGTCTTCTTCTTTTTCTTCTTTTTTTTTTTGACAAGCTCATTTAGAAGGTTATATGTTCCTTCCCAAATTAATTTCTAAATGCTGGTATTATGAATGCTGGGTGTGTCCTTAAAGTGTTCTTCAACTTTGACTTACACCAAGTACTCTCCTTCCTTATCTTGTATACTTAGAGGTACCCCATGGAGTTGATGTAGCCAAGTCCTAAAAATCTACTGCCAAATGTTCTGATTGACTTTATCTGAAATGTGGATAAGACCTTTATTGATTTGGCTATTCAGTGGTGCAACAGGGCATAAGAGAAATGTAAACAAGCTGGCCTTGCTGCAGAGTGATTGCAGCTAGAATGGACAACATTTTTATAGTCCCAGTTATATTAAACCAATCAATTTAACATATTCTTACTAATTAAGCCCTACTTTCTTGAGAAGGTATCATTCACCATTATCATATTGTTAAAATGGGTATCATTTTTAGACATTTAAGTATTGGCTTTTAAAATGTTTTACACCTATTATATCATTTAGTGCTCAAAACTATCATATGTACATTTAGACATGATTATTATCCACATTTTATAGTTTGAGAAAAGTAAGCCTTAGAGAGGTCAAGTAACCTTCCCAAGGCAACTGTTGTAGAACAGTGAGAATCTAGGAGTTGAACTAAAGCTTGTATTTTTGACCACTATATGGCGTTATCTTCCACTTCACCATAGATTTTGGTAGAAATGTGGATCTGTGGGAACATAATGATTGAAAGGTGGCTATTTGATAACATTGCTATATCAGTTGATAATAGCTCAGTGAATTTGTGTTGGTTCATAACAGTCTTGGGAGCTTCCTGGGTGAAATCTGAGGCTGGCCCCTGTACTCAGAAGACAGGGAGAGACTGAAGAAAGAAGCAGGGCTTTCCAGATGGGTAGGTGGCAGTTTTAATGAGCAGAGGGAACTTATGTATGAGGCTTGTCTTGGGTGTCAGCAAGACAGTTGGATCCTCACAGCTGCCCACTGCTTCTTAAAAGCTTGTAAAGAGGCTTTACCTGGGTTCAGTCACATATAATGTGCAGGTGTTCTCAACACCAAGTCAGTATCTCAAGGCTGTGTTGTCAGAACAGTCTCTGGAAGGGAAAGGCAAGCGGAGCCTACATTCCAAGGATAGGGGAGGGAGGGAGGAGCTCCAAGCACTGGGTCCAGCTTACAGATCAATCAGTGGTCATGTCTTTTGATGATTGTTCCCCAACAATTTGTAATAAATTAAAAGGCATCACCAATCTCTACCGTAGTCACCAAAGAAACCCAGGTATTCAAAATAGCAATGGCTTTACATAAAAGATGATTTTTTTTCAAAATATGATGCGCTCCAATATTTTCTGTAGTTCTGGAAATTTTCTCTCATAATGAGTCCAATATAGCTTGTTTCTTAAATTCCCAAGAAGCATCATTCCACCAAATAATATTACCACATATAAAGCATATGAACACACCAGATGGTGTTTCACTTGTGGTTCAAAAGGTAACCAGCATTCTACAATGCATTAGGATATTACTAAAGTATGTACAAGTACTCAGATTTCCAAAAATGTTCTTAGTTCCTTTGAAGTTAAGGCCCTACCACCACAATTCATATTCAAGTTGTCATTACCTTGAATCCGTGTGTAGAGTTCTTGGTAGGGTAGTCTATTCCCATTTGGTTGCTAACATTCATAATTTGGAACATTCTAAATATAAAACCATATTAATACTTTATATTCATTTGCAGTTTATGAAATACGCATCCCTGGCTTATGTTATAAACAAAAGCAAAAACTTGGGGGAAAGTTAAAAGAATGGAGTCATATCACAGGAGATATCCTTTCTGATATCTAACAAGAGTGAACAAAAAGGTGAAAATAACATTATAATAGGAAAAAGATCACCAAAACTACAAAAGAGAGAGAGAGAATAGGAGATTTCAGCCATTAACTTAAAAAGATATAAATGAAGAAAAGCAACAATAGACACTGTCTAGAAATGGGAGACTTTTAACCTTGGCTCTAGAATCCTGTTGTAACCATAACTTCTAGAAAATGGATGGGTAAGTTGATAAAATCTTGAGGGTTTTCACTCCGTTTGGAGGAAAGTGGAGCAAATGCATATCCTTTTTGTTTTCCTTTATGGAAGGATAAAAGTTGTAATGGCCACAGCGAAAGTGAATGAAAAACGGGAAGAGAATAAAAATTATTGAGACTTTGATTGAAGCACAGTCTCCAGGGCCCCTTGATGACGAAAAATGCCAATCCTAGATTTTGACCTCTCTTACACTAAATTCTTATCTTTCCAATCTTCTAAATAAGCAATATGTTTTGCCTCTTGAATTTCAAGTGATTTTTGGAAAATAGTTAATTCTCTCTCTTATTTTTATGGGTTGTCGTTTATCTTTCTCTGATAGCACTTATCATGTTATTTTATTTTTTGTAAACTTATTACATAAATAAACAGTTTATAAACCTTTATACCATAGTAGGTTGCAGATACCTTGAAATTAGGGTATATGCCTTTCATTGAAATTTACTCTGTTTTTAAAGCTTCACAATCTTTTTGACAGTGTCCTTGAATGCTTGCTTCACTTGCTGATTTCTTAGACTGTAAATGAAGGGGTTTAACAAGGGAGTAATTGAGGTAATGAGCACTGCTATTCCTTTGTTGAAAGCACCTTCTTCTTTTGCTGATGGATTAATGTACATAAACATGCAGCTGCCATAAGAGAGGGAGATAACAATCATGTGGGAAGAACAGGTGGAAAAAGCCTTCGTCCTTTGCTGGGCAGAAGGGATCCTCAGAATGGTCCTGATAATGTATGTATAAGAAAATGTCACCAGCACCAGAGTAACCACCAGTGTCACAACTGCCAAGAAGATGACCATCAATTCTAGGAGGCTTGTGTCTGAGCAGGCAAGCTCCAGAAGGGGCCCATAGTCACAGTAATAGTGATTCAGAACATTGGAGGCACAGAAATCCACCTGGCTCATCAGGATGATTGGGGGTAAGATAGCTAGGAATCCTCCCAGCCAGGAGCAGAACACGAGTTGTATGCAGACCCTGTTGCTCATGATGGTCAAGTAATGCAGGGGTTTGCAGATGGCAACATAGCGGTCATAGGACATAGAAGCCAAGAGGTAAAACTCTGTTGCCCCAAGGAATATAGCAAAAAAATATTGAATCAGGCATCCAGCAAAACTGATGACTTTATTTCCTGTTGTCACGCTGGTCAGAAATCTGGGAATAAAAATGGATGTGAAGGAAATTTCTAAGAAGGAGAAATTCCGGAGGAAGAAATACATGGGGGTCTGGAGGTGAGGGTGTACCCGAGTGAGAATGATGATAGTCAGATTTCCTAGGACACTTAACACGTAGGTGAGGAGCAGAAAGATGAATATCACAGCTTGGACCTCAGGTTGATTTGTGAAGCCCAGCAGAATAAACTCAGTAAATGTCCTGTTTTTCATTGTTGGCCCTTAGGAAATCTAAAGGAAAAAGGTGAGTGACTAAAAGTGAAGTTTCTCAGGGTAGGAGAGAGAAAGCTGATAGTAATGAGTCATGTCACATATCACTCTATTCACTTAGCCCTAAACCAGTATCACATAGTAGTGGCCTTGGCTCCATGGAAGCCCAGTATCTTCTGTGTGAACGACCTTAATGCTAAAGTCTTTTAATTCCCCAAACTGATATATTCCTGAACACTTAACAGAATCTGTTACAGAATAATTACTCATTTCCCCCCCAGAAGAATAACATTTTGAATCTATCCTTTAATTCCCAAATGTTTATAAAATCTCCATATTTAAGTGACTTTCCTCTGACTCCATTAGTTTTTCATAACTTCTGTACTCTTGCTAGAATCTGATCTTTCTATCAGATTCTGTTTTTTGTGCTTCCTTTCCCCCTCCTTGTGTTCTTTCCCCTTCCCTGTACCATTTGATTTTCCACTGGCTATCTGCCATAGATCCCCAGTTCCATAATTGTCCAACTCTCTATTTTCCGTGTTTCAGCAACCAATAGGAAATTCCCCACATGGATATTATTGAAGGTTTTGATCCATAAGAAGGTTTTGATGCATAATTCTGCGTCTCTATTTCTTTTGAAACATAAGTTTGTAATAGCCCTTTAAGACTTTAAGATTTTTGGTTCAGTACTATCTCATATTATATTATGAACAAATTTTGGTATATGAACAAGGCTCTGATGTCAATAAGTCATATTTATTAGCATTTCTTAATGTTTCTCTGCCATGCAAATTTGGAAATATCTCTTGAAAATAGAGATCTTGAGATACCCACAGACAGCATCTCAGTGTGGATTTTGCTTGAAGTCTTAAATTTCCTCAGTGGCAAACTAAGGATGACAGTTTATCATGCCTCGGACTTTCCTATTCTCTATTCTTGTCATAGTAACCAGGAAGAGGGACATTTTTGTTTCTGAAAATAAGGATCTTTGTAGATAAATTGGTAATCCCAAGTAAGGAAACTTTGGCAGTGGTATGCTGCATGCATTTTTAGATTTTTCTGATTCAGAGGCAAAGAGAGTGTAAAAGACACTTCTAATTCACACACATATTGGTTAGAAAAAAATCATACCCTCACAATCATTCTTGTCAGTCTTCTCATTATCGCATACAGCTCTTGGAGACACTAGGTGATATGAAACATTGACCTGGATTCCCCTGCAGCCCTCCCTTCCCTGTTTGTACTAACCTCTGGTCTGTGGTAAGTAGTGCATTTTCATCCAGATTTTCATGACTATTGACCTCATGATCCACATTTATAGAATATTAACATCAGTGGCTTTAAAAACAAGGGTGCTCACACCCTTGACATTCTGAATGACTGTAGTGGGATGTTTACTTTGTTGTTCTGAAGAGGTGAGTCAAGGGTGAGATGTGCCATGTGAGTCCTGAGTAGTATAAATTTTAACATGCTCCCTATTTGGCTTCCGTCAACATTCTCCCCCCTATCTTTTTGTTGCAGGAATCATTAGCCATAGGTGGCTACTTGTTTATTTTAAGAAACTGACTAGTAATTGACATACAATATTACATTAGTTTCAAGTGTATAGCATAGTGATTTGATAATTTTAATGCATTATGAAATGATCACAATAGCCTAGTTACTATCTGCCACCATGAAAGTTCTTACAACATTATTATCATCTATGCTGTACATTACATCCCTGTGACTTATTTTATTACTGGAAGTTGGCACCACTTAATCCCCTCACCTATCTTACTTCCCTCCCCCTATCCTCTCCCCACTCTGGTAATCTACAATTTCTTTTGTATCTATGAATCTGTTTCCATTTTGTTTCATTGGTTTTCTTTCTCAGATTCTACACATAAGTATTGTATTCTTCCTTGAATGAAAATACCCAGGTCTGCTGGGCTTAATTTAGGAAGCATATTACCTTCCATTCTATGAACGCAAACCAGAATCAAATGATACTTCCTGAGAAATACAGTCCTTCATATGTATAACAAAAGAAAAACAAATAAATGAATACCCCCCTACTCCAGCAATGATAAAATTAGAAGAGTGGACTTTGATAGATCAAAAATTCCTTAATTCTAAGAGAGATGATTTTGAAGTTCTTAGAAGGCAGGATATGGACTTCTTTGCAGTTTCTGTGTTAGGCAGAGGGACACAGGTTTTTATCTACTCTTTTCAGAATAGGCACATGGGAATCAATTTCCTGAAGAAGCTAACCATGCCCTGTGGACTTAAGTTCAAAAGCTTCAAATGAACCTCAGTTGTTGACAGTTTTGAGAACAAGTCATAAACATATGGCTGAGGAGAGAAGGTCCAGAGAGACCATGATAAGGGTTCCATGAGAGAATCTGCCACAGACATGAGGTTTGTGAAGCTGAGAGCCATGGAGTGAGATCCCTGAGGATTGGGGACTCACCTGGCCTACTCATCTGGCCTACTCATTGTTCCCATTATTTCTCCCTTTAATAATGTTTGGCCAGTGCTCAAACATGACATAAATGAATTTACTTCACAGTGAATTACCATAACCTTAATGCCATCACCCCTTCCATTAAGATCTGCATTACTAATTTTACCAAAATTAATGGGAATCAGCAACTGGAAAGTATTTTGCTGTTATAGATTTGGCTCATATGTTCTATGAATAACTCTTTACCTTTGAAGGAATGACATTTTCACTCACTTCCCCATGAGATATTTTGATAGCCTTGCCAATGCCCATTCCTTTACAGATCTTAACTACATCCAACTTACTTCAAGAACACAGGTGTGGCATTAGGCTGATAATGTCTTTCTGCAAGGAAATTCAAACTCCAATCAGGGCTGGCCCATTGCATCCTATAAAATTCAAGCCTGGTTGCTTCAGTAAAATTTCTGGACATTACTTGTTAGCTCAGGGGTGATCCATACCTGATGCAGTAAGGAACCAACTTCTCACTGACATTAGCACTTACTGCTTTAAAGTAGACTCAACGTTTACTGTGTTTGGGTTTCAGAGGGAACATCTTTTACATTTACAATTTTTATTTAGATTCATTGTGCTGTTACTCACAAATTGGCTCACTTTGAATGGGCTGTCCAACGACCAAAGGCTCTAGAGTCTGTCTAAATTGCAATAAATCAGAGGCACCTGGGTGGCTCAGTTGGTTAAGATTGTCTTCAGCTCAGATCATGATCTCATGGCTCATGGGTTTGAGCCCCACATCAGGCTCTGTGCTAACAGCTCAGAGCCTGGAGCCTGCTTTGGATTCTGTGTCTTCCTCTTTCTTTGCCCCTCCCCTGCTTGTGCTCTGTCTCTCTCTCAAAAATAAATAAACATTAAAAAATTAATTTGCTCTAAATTAGGCACTCTCATTTGTGTCCCCCCATAAGTTACTTCATTGTAGAGGCTTCAGCAACCTCATCACATTCCTTCTGGAGTTTTTGAATCAGCTATGGTCAACATAAATTGTTCATGGGCTCTTGGCAAGAGACTGTTTTCCTTAGCTGAATCCTACACACCATTGGGATGACAACTGTTGGCTGCATAGTGGACTCTTCTTGAGATAAATCCTTTCACAGGTCCTGAGCTTGTGACTCTCTGACCCAGTTGCCTATTGTTCCTGTGGCCATTGAGTCGACAGTCCACAAACTTGGCACGGCCATAGATGCCTCATTATTAAAAGGAAAATGCTACTTATGGAGCCAACCTGGGCCCTCTGTCATATCCCACCTGTAAGAGGAAGTGGTTTCCACATTTTCAGTTCTGTGCTAGATGCAACAGTGCCTGAAGAGGTCACCCTTTTCTCTTATCCATTGTCTACCTAAGAACCCCAATAGTGAATAGGAAACGGAGTTTGTATTCTTATAGATGTTAGCACCATCACCATGCATGGTAGAGCCTACAGAAGAGATACTGCATTCCATTCCCTAAATGGGAGATCCGTAATCAAGAATGGGACCTGTGGGTCAGCATAGTTATGTTAGCATTAGACAAAGTTCTGGCCAACGTTTGGCCCCTTCCTCACATTTTTATAGACTTTAGGGCCATTGCCAATTGTATGGTGATCTGGTCTGACTAATGGCAGCAATAATAATTCCTCTTCCAAGGTGTTCCCCTCTATCTTTGTAGGATTTCTTGCCTCATAGATCATCAAAAACAAAATATAGGCCACGTATATTCTCCACATACTAAACTTCAGTTTTCAGGTACTCATTGTAATACACAGGTAGATAAATTGGTTTTAATTCCTGAGACACATATTGGCACAACCTCAGATCTGATGCCACCAACTTTGGACTGGTAGGCCCATGAAATATCAGGCCATGGAGAAGCTAATGCCTTAAAGTCCTGAGAAGAATGAAAGGCACTAACCCTCTCCTCTCCCATGGGTAACGTAGTGACTAACTAATTTATCTTATGTGGAAAAATGTGACACTGTCTATATAGTTGATGAGGCTTAGTTCCCTGGGAACTATCCACTAACCAATGGCAAATAGATTTTACAGGGTCACTGGACCCTCTGCAGAAGATACTATTCTCTGACCATGGTGGTACACTTGTAAGGGAATAGTACTCATCTATCCTTCTAGACATGTTACCATTGAAGCCACAACACAAGGCATCAACAAGACACTTTTTATTCTCTTCAGACGTCCAGACATTACTGATAGTAACCAAGGCACTTACCTCAGTTCTCAAAATACACAGTGTTGGGCTCTTGAAAAAGCATCCAGTGAAACTACCCATTCCCTCCTCTCTACCCTCATTCCAGCCTTAGGCTAAAGGCTTTAAGTGCAAGGAGGCTTACTTAAAGAAACCTTGCTAAAATTATATGATTAATACATGGTCTTCCAAATGACTGTCACTGCCATCAGCAAGCTTATTTATGCTCAACCTGGTAGTTAGGATCTCTTACTTTGTCCTGATCATCAGGCTTACTGGCACCTTATAAATAGAAACCTTCCCATACAAGATATTTCTGTCAAAATAGTCACTCCTGTTAAGCCTTTGGTTTCATCGTTATATACCCCAGTCATGTCCCACTCGCAGGCCTTCCTCCTAACATCACCTGTATTCTTGGTACCTTTTATGCCACTATTTTATTTTGGGCAACAGAACTTCCCTCCGTTTCAACACCAACATGCTCTTTTCCTGCTAATTGTGCTCACTTTGTGCACAATCATGGGAGTCACAGGCATTGCCTAAAGCGCACATAACATCACCACACAAACTTACGTTATTAATGCCCACCAGGAAGTATTAAAGATGCTTTCTAAACACATTCAACAGCATGGTACTGCATTGTATAAATTTACCATAAGACTTATTTGTCTATTTTTGAGGCTCCTGGGTGGCTTAGTTGGTTAAACATCTGACTCTTGATTTTGGGTCAGGTCATAATCTCGTGTTTCATGAGATTAAGGCCTGTAGCAGGCTCTGTGCTGACAGTGCCAAACCTGCTTGGGATTCTATCTCTGTGTTGTTTCTGTCTCAAAAATAAATAAACGTTAAAAAAAAACCCTATTTATCCATTTTACTACTGATAGAAATTTAGGTTGTTTCTGTTTCAGGGAAATTTTGAACACATTGCAATGAGCATTTTTGCATATGCATGTCATGGCGGTGTTTAGAGAGGTTAGTTAGTTCAGGAAACATATCCAGGTTATTTAGTAGTGCTTTTAAAATATTCAAACATGTTACTAATTTCTGGTTATATTTTTGGTATTGATTTCTGGCTTAATCACACTGTGGGCAGAGAACAAATGCATTTTTCCAATCTTTTGAAATTTATTGAGATTTGTGTTTTGATCCTATTTGTTCTTTTGTTGTTGTTTGTTCTTGAAAAGAAAGTGGATTCTGGATTTGTTGGGTGCAATACAATTTCTGTATTTTTATTAAGTCAAGATTTTAATCTTGTGCCTTAAATTTGCATATTCTTTGTCATGTCCTACTATTGATTTTATGGCTAAAAAATTCCACCATGATTATAGATTTAACCATTTTTTTCATTACACGTCTACCAATTTTTATTGTTAATTTTGAGGGCAAGTTGTTAGGGGCACAAAAAAATTGTCAAAGTCTATAGTTAATTATTATCTTTATCTCCTTCCAGTCAGCAAAAGGGATGTAGGACTTTTTCTCCATTTCATATTTTTAATTAGTGTGACATTTTTGTTTTATATATTTAAGCTCTATGTGTTGTTAAAACCCCATAGTATATGACTGTTATTGATTTTGCAGCTGTTTATTTAGGTTTACCTGCATATTTACCAATTTACATGTTATCCATTCTTTCTTTCATGTAATTTCTTCCATTTTCCACCCTAATATAGAGAGATACCTCTGATAAATCCTGTGTACCCTTTTCTAGTTTCCCAAGATAGTAACATCTCGCAAAACTATAGTATAGCCAGGATATTGCCATTATAATCCATTGACCTTTTATAATTTATTATAGTCTGATTCTTCTCATGGCTAATTTTTTATTTTTTTATGTGTGAAAATCTCTTTATTTAATCTTTTATTTTTAAAATAAATCTTCTTTTTAAATTTAGCATGCAAAAGAAAAGTATATAAAAAAGAAGTACCATGATGGGGTAAATATCACATCTAAATAACTAGCACCCAGAAATTCAGCTGTGATGTGTCTTGGTGTGCATTGCTTTAGCTTTGTTCTGTTTGAAATCTGCTCAACTACTTGAATCTGCAGGTTTATGTGTTTTTCCCAATTTGGGAAGTTTCCAAGAATTATTTCTTAGTATCATTTCTCGTCTCTACTCTCTTAGTTCCTTCTGGGACTCCAATTATGCAATGTTAGTTCTTTTCTGATGGATGCCTGAGGCTTTTTATCATTTAAAGAAATGTATTTACTCTCTATTATTCCAATTGAGTAAATGCTACTGATCTGTCTTCAAGTTCACCGACCTGTCTTCAGTCATCTTTATTAATGAGGTCATCCAGTGAATGTTCAAAATTTCTGTTATTGTATTTCTAAGCTCTATAATTTCCATTTAGTTCATTTTATAACTTTCATTTCTTTGTGAGATGTTTATGTTTTCATTTTTTAAAAGAGAATCCACAATTGCATTGAAGCATTTTTATGATGGCTGCTTTAAAATTCATGTTAAATAATCCCCAAATCTGATTCATAGCAGTGTTGACATCTTTTGATTACATTTTTTCATTCAAGTTATGGTATTTCTGGTTCTTAGTGTTATGAGCAATTTTGGATTATATTTTTGATATTTTATTATAATATTCAGAATCCTATGTAATATATATATTTTTAGCAGCCAGTCTCTTTGTTGAGGTGAAACACAAGACGAAGTGAGTGTGTATGTTTGACCTCTTGCTCAGCCCTGCCAACACCGTCCTGAAAAAAGTGCAACTTTCTATCCTTGTTGTCTCATTGCAGATGGGTGGGGTAGAAGTTCAGCTTCCTTCTCAGCCTTGATGACACCTTCACACTGAAAGTAGACAGCTGATTCATACTGTCTTTTTTCTTTTAGTGGCAGTGTACACTTAGCTCCCCCTTCCCCTCCCACTAGACCCTGCTACCATAAAGGAGAGGCAAGCAGAGGTCTGACTTATACCACTGTTGCTGGAGGGTGGGGCTTCCCAGTTCTGTGCTATTCTTTGCTGGCCAGTGTTAGTGGATGAGTGAGGTATCAACTAGCCCATATCACACCACTTCATTCCACATCACTGATGGTAGGTAGAGGTGGAGGGTCAGCTCCCCACTGGGCCATGCTCACACAGAGAAAGGGCCAGGAGTATCCTCTACCTCTACCTCAAACAACATCATTCTGATTTGTTAATACCAAATGGGAGTGGAAGCTCAGCTCCCCAGTGGCCTCACTTACACTGTAGAGGACCAGAGTGTTGACTGGACCTAGTTTGCACTGCGTCGTTCTTGTTGCTCTCAGGTGGGTGTGGAGTTTTAGCTCCCATTGGACACCAATGACAGCAAGGATGGAAGAAAGTAAAGT
The DNA here is from genome assembly GCA_017311185.1 of Proteles cristata cristata. Lineage (NCBI taxonomy): Eukaryota > Metazoa > Chordata > Mammalia > Carnivora > Hyaenidae > Proteles > Proteles cristata. The sequence goes on from JAESUZ010005040.1 coordinate 783,305, forward strand.
GTAGCCTCAAATAATACCACCTCCAGGTGGGAGTGGAGGCTGACTCAACACTTACGTGCTGTTACTATCCTGCAGAAGGAATTAAAGCTTTGCCTATTTCCATGGAATAAGAATGAAAGATCAGCTTCTCACTCAATCCACTGACAGTACCCTGCCTGGGAACTCAGAGTGAGCTGCTTTCATTGTGTAGGGGATGGAAAACCTGTTCTTCTCTTGGCTCTGATGACAGTATCTTGATGGAGGTATTAGAGAGCCACCTGCGACAACCAGCTATCTTCTCAGGCCTGGCATCATTGCTGGGTAGAGGAAATCACTGCAATACCACGTAGGCAGAGTGGGAAGGTGGAGTTGAAGATAAGCTCCCTGTTGGGTTCTGCTGAAGCTGCAGAGGTTGAAGCCTGCATTGACCTCTGTGATGATGGCCCAGGGCCTTTTTGGGATCCTTTCTCTCTCTCTACCCCTCCCCCACTCGTGCTCGATCTCTCACTCTCAAAATAAATAAATCAACTTTTAAAAAAAGTGTGCTGTTTTAACTTACAAAAGTTGTGGTAATTTGTTATGCAACAAGAGAAAAATTAATATCGATGGCTATAGCTAAGTGCTGTTGGCATTTTAGAAGAAGATAATAAAAAATTGAGAATGATTAACAGGCTATCGAAAAGCCTGAAGGCTACCTGGTAGCTTGTATAGAGGCTACCATCTCTTATAGTAAGAATGCAAGGAATATTAAAGATCAAGCCTTTAGTAGTGGGAAAATATGCCATGTAGAGCATATGTTGGGTTCAGTGTGACAATCATAACAAAGGCTTGTGGGGTTCTGAGAGACAAGGCCAAACCATCTTCAAAAGAGAGTTACACAGTTTTTGAAAAAATACCCTGGTGTACTAACGGGCCATGGTCGATGCAGAGTGTATGACGATGGGATAGCAAGTGGCCATGCTTCTGGAGTTACCAATCAAGAACTGGGTTTGGACAGACCAGCCATGTTATAATATTGAGCAGGCCTGACAGCACTACATCATAAGATGCAAGTGGTACAACTGGGATTGAGCAAGAGCTTCTTGTACACAAAGGGGGCAGCGAGGACTGCATGGCACCCAAGTGAACTGTCATTAATCGGAAAGGGCCAAGTAATCATATGGCAAGAATATGGAAAGATTCCTTTCTTTCCTTTAACTTATTTCATTCCACATGTGGTCTCACCGTTTGAAGTACCTAATAAGTGTTATGAACTTTAAATATATACTTTTTTACTTCCATAACAATCTTGAATTATGTATTCTTTTTCTCATCTTACTACAGACGTGTATAAGATCTAGCTCAATTGTGTCTTAGCAGAGAGAATCACTTATCACTAATACCACAGAGCTAAGGATTACATGTCTGTACTGGGTGGAGAAGAGTCTTAGATAGGATGGAGAAAGAAGAATCTTGTGTGGCAAGATAATTGTTGAGATAATGAGTTAGGGATTTTATAACTTTTATTTCTCAAAGCCTGAACATATTGAGAATATATACAAATATTAAAAAAAGAGTAAATAGATTTTATGGGTACTCCACATAAAGCAGCCTGTGCATTCCTCCTTGGTGACTACAACTTAGTGGGATTCACTACATGGGTCTAGATCCTAGGCCTAAGATTCCTAGGCCCTTTCTTTCGCAAAGATTCCCAGTTACAAGCATGGCGTGGAAGCAGAAGAGCTAGTGGACATGAAAGGACATGCAGGTGGGGCCAGTGGGTATTTTCCTGTTTATTGCCTAGAGGAGCTTCTCCATGGCCTTGGTAAGACCAAAGGACCTTTGTATTACCTGGGTTGCAGGTAGGGTAACAATGGCTGAGGCTGTCTTCCGCTCAGTGGAAGAGGTGCATGGAGTAAAATTTAACTCCATTCAAAATACAGTTGGTAAGTAAAAGTAGACGCAATCTTTGACTTTATGGAGTTTAGTGAAAGAGAGGGCCTAGTGTCTAGAACAGGAGAGATCAATTAAGAAAATAATAACAAGAACAAATATGTCATATGGTTAGGGAATTATTCCCAAAGTTTGGTGAAAAAGATAAAAAAATCATTTCTTCAGCTATAACTTTGTTTTTTTTAAATCTATTCTTAGCAAACTGAATATTAATTGCTCTTTCAGCTTGCTTATGTGACTTAATAACCAAGCTTTGCTTAGCCCAGAGTTCAATATTCCCACAAGTCTTTCTTTCTCATTTTATTTTAAAAAGCATTTTCTATATCCAGTGATTTCCAGTGGACAGAGTGTGAGTAGAATAGGGGGAATGAAGATTCATTTCCCCTTATGTAATTTTTAGTATAAGAAAAGACTCATTAATTCTTTACCTCTGGCACCAGGACTGCTGATCCATATGGTCCAGTTCCTTAGTTTTGTAAAGCAGCTTGGAACAGCCCTCTACCCCTAAGTGTCACTGGGATTTCTTGCCTGTTTTCTAGCTATTCTACTTCCCTACCTTGTTCCTTTGTGACATCGAAAAGGATGAGGAAACTTAAAAGATGTGTCTGAATTGGTGGTAGTAAAAGCCTGGCTGCAACTCAGACTGTGTTCCTTCCTTCCTTCCTTCCTTCCTTCCTTCCTTCCTTCCTTCCTTCCTTCCTTCCTTCCTTTTTCTTTCTTTCTTTCTTTCTTGGTTAACATTTATTTATTATTGTGAAACAGAGAGAGACAGAGCATGAGCATGGGAGGGGCAGAGAGAGAGGGAGACACAGTATCTGAAGCAGGCTCCAGGCTCTGAGCTGTCAGCACAGAATCCAATGCAGGGCTCGAACCCATGAGCGGTGAGATCATGACCTGAGCTGAAATCAGACGCTCAAACGACTGAGCCACCCAGGTGCCCTGTAACTTGGACTTTCTGATTCCTGGTGCAGCGTATGTCTTCCTGGAGCATCAGATAAACAGTAGAAAATTATGATGAAATAAAGAGGTAGTGGGGAAGAAGCACCAAATTGAAAGGCCAAAACTGGGCACTTAAAAATTATTCTTTGGGGCACCTGGGTGGCTCAGTCAGGTAAGCGTCCGACTTCAGCTCAAGTCATGATCTCATGGTTGGTGCGTTCAAGCCCTGCATCAGGCTCTGTGCTGACAGCTGAAGAGCCTGGAGCCTGCTTCTGATTCTGTGTGTGCCTCTCTCTCTCTGACCCTCCCCTGCTCATGCTGCTTCTCTCTCTCTCTCTCTCTCTCTCTCTCTCAGAAATAAATAAAAAATTTAAAAAATTATTCTTTATTCATTGGTTAACTTTGTAAGAGTTTGTGATTGAGACTGGATTGTTTTTGTACCTAGAAAAAAAAAATCAATATAGTGAATAACTTGGATAGCTGAATAGAATGCAGGTTTAAGCTGTCACTTACATTTTATCTGTCCCATTAATCTTTTTAAGCCTGTTAAATGCACACAGACATACACAGAGACAGAGAGATGGTAAGAATATGAAATTCTATTTTAACAAGTTTTTTAAAAAGGAAGTTGTACAACTTTAAGCAAATGGTATTAGAGGAAAATTTTAGCCTACATTTAAATCTCCTTGAAAAGTAGGAGAGTTAGAGTAATGAATTTTATCCATTAGAGTGATAGCAGGGTCATTCTTGTAGACATAGATCCTCATCACTGATGTTCCTAAGAAATTCGAGACTCATCAGGATATATCAGTGCAAGAGGGGTAACCAAGCACTCATATGATAGTGATTGATGCTGTCTAAATTTCTTAGTCCAGTAAGTAAAAACGTGTGTATTATTATAAATGTTTACTGCAGATTTATTCCCATGTATTTCTGGGAATAGATTGAGGTAAAAAATTAATATGTGTATCAGTAGTGGGCACTAGGTGTAGCAGAATGGGGTTCATAAAACTATGAACAACATATAATTAGGGAAAAATAGAACTGAGGTCAGGAATTCTTTGATAATTTGTCATTCTGTCCTCACGAGTCCTTTAGTTCTTTGAGATGGATGCAATCCTTTTGATCATGTCCTTGAAAGCTTGTACCACTTGCTTGTTCCTCAGAGTATAAATGAAGGGATTCATCACGGGGGCAACGGAGGTGGTAAGCACTGACACCACCTTATTAATAGCAACCCCTTCTTTTGCATGAGGTTTGATATAGATAAAGATGCAGCTTCCATAAGTAATAGAAACCACAATTATATGGGAAGAACAAGTAGAAAAAGCCTTTTTCCTTTGCTGGACAGAAGGGAATCTGAGAATGGTCCTGATGATGTATGTGTAGGAGAGAATTACACACACCAAGGTAAAAATGAGTGTCAGCACAGCCAGGACCAAGACAAATCGCTCTATAAACTCTGTGTCTGAGCAGGTGATCTTCAGGATGGGAGCAGCATCACAGCCAAAGTGATCAATGACATTGGAGTCACAAAACTTGAGTTCAAAGCCCATGCCAAATGGCGGGATGACAATGATCAGAGCAATGATGTAACATCCAATAAGGAACTTGATACAGACCCTGTTGTTCATGATGGTCATGTAATGCAGGGGCTTGCAGATGGCCACATAGCGGTCGTAGGACATGGCTGTTAGGAGAAAAAACTCAGTCACACCCAAGACAATAACAAAAAATAATTGAGTGGCACATGCATTGTAGGTAACTGTATTGTCCCCAGATGCCATTGTGTAGAGGAATCTGGGAATGCAAACAGTTGTAAATGACACTTCCAAGATGGAGAAATTCCGGAGGAAAAAATACATGGGAGTTTTAAGGTGGGAATCCACCAAGGTGAGAGCGATGATGGTCAGATTCCCTACAACACTTAACAAGTAAGTTAGAAGCAAGAAAATAAAAAGCAGAATCTGTAGATTTGGGTCATCTGTTAGTCCCACCAGGATAAATGTTGTTATTGCTGTATAATTTTTCATCACGGATTCCTGACTATGGCTTGGTCTGGGTATGAAAATAAGAGAGAAAATATATGAGAGAGAGAGAGAGAGAGAGACTGTCAGCACGAGTTAGCAGTGAGCTGAGGTGAAAATGTTAGCTGAGCCTGGATTTTATTTTATTTGCCACCTGTTAATCAAGATAAGCTTGTCATCTTGGTTCCATGGGAGGCAAACAGGGCTGAGTAGTTAAAGGTCTGAAGTTAAATCTCCTTTCAGCCTCTGCCTTCTACTTACTGTAGTAATCCAAATTCTCCTCTAAAGTACATCATGCCTTTCTGCTCTCTTCCCTTTCTAAACTACACAAAAACACTTTTGCAAGTCCATTCTAAAGATAGAACCAGAATGATCTTTTACAATAATACATGCGGTGCCTGGGTGTCTCAGTCATTTAAGCGTCCAACTCTTGATTTTGGCTCAGGTCATGATCTCATGGTTTGTGGGACTGGGTCCTGCTTTGAGCTCTGTGCTGACAGCATGGAGTCTGCCTGAGATTCTCTCTCTCCCTGTGTCTTCCTCTACCCCCCCCAAAATAAACAAATAAACATTAAAAGAATTAAAACAATACATGAGATGTGCCTGGATGGCTCAACCAGTAAAACATGTGACTCTTGATCTTGGGGTCATGAGTTCAAGCCTCACATTGAGCATAGAGCTTTCCTAAAAAAAAAAGTATGAGATCCATTTTTGTTTAAAGGCACCCAAAAGGGTTCCATTTCCTATAGGATAAAATTCAGATTCCTTATTCTGGTTTATATGGTCCTTCATGATCTCATGGTTGTGTAATTCTAAGTCATCTCTTGCTTATTCAGCTGTACTGGTCTTCTTCAGTTTCCCGAACATGTCAAGTTTTTCACACCCCAGGGCTTTTGCAATGGTTTCTCTCTTCTTGAAATGTTCTGATTGCATTCTTGCATGGCTGAATTTTATTTTTCAGTTGCCAACTTAAATATAACCCCTTCAAAGATGACTTCCTGTGAAATCCTATTTATGTCCTATCCTCACTGTTAAAAGAAATGATATGTTTGCTTCATTTAGAGTATTTATTATAACTGGTAATTATATATTCTTTTACTTTTTATCTCTATCTCCTAATTAATGGCAGTTTCATGAGAACACAGACCATATACATTTTGTAATCACTGTAGATCCAGGACTAGAGCTTCACTTGCCACATAGCAGATAATCAGCAAGTTTTTATTGAGTGGATGAGACCGGGCATTTTGTCCTTGACATTGGTTGACTAATTACATTTAAAGTGTAATCTAAAGTTTACATCACCAGTCTATTTACATTTTAGGATTTAAATCTTCAATTAAAGACCTCAATGTAGGGGCGCCTGGGTGGCTTAGTCGGTTAAGCGTCCGACTTTCACTTAGGTCATGATCTCGCAGTTCGTGGGTTCGAGCCCCGCGTCAGGCTCTGTGCTGACTGCCAGCTCAGAGCCTGGAGCCTGTTTTGGAGTCTGTGTCTCCCTCTCTCTCTGACCCTCCCCTGCTCACGCTGTCTCTCTCTCTC